>VZTN01013255.1:97596-111978 GCA_013400515.1 Erpornis zantholeuca | reverse complement strand
CAGACAGGGCACAGGGCACAGGGCACAGGCTGGCACAGATAGGGCACAGGCACAGGGCACAGGCTGGCACAGATAGGGCACAGGGCACAGGGCACAGGCACAGGGCACAGGCTGGCACAGACAGGGCACAAGCAGGCACAGGGCACAGGCTGGCATGGACAGGGCACAGGGCACAGGGCACAGGCACAGGGCACAGGCTGGCATGGACATGGCACAGGGCACAGGCACAGGGCACAGGCTGGCACAGACAGGGCACAAGCAGGCCCAGGGCACAGGCAGCCCCAGGGCACAGGCAGCCCCAGGCGCAGGCACAGCAGTGCTCAGTGAATCACTCCCCGGTGAGTGACACAGGAATCGCCGTTTCACAATTTGCTGCGCAAATATTGTTTGACCGTTCCTGGAGCTGCTCGAAGAGTACAAACATAACCTCCCCCTGCTCGGGGAATGATTCATCGGGAAAAGCAGCCCATAAATGATTGAGAGGGGATGGCACAGCTCGGGGGTGGCACAGCGAAGCCCTCCTGGCACCGGGGCACAGCCTCTGCTCCCCGCTGTCCCAAGGACGGGGCTCCGGGAGGCTCTGCTGGGGCACTGCTGAGTGCCGGGAGGGGAGCTGGGCCCCCTCTCTCCGGGAGCGCCGCTAATCCCGTGTCCCGCATCGCTGGGGGATTAAGCTCCCATATGAATGCTGCTGGGACCCCGGGGAATGAGAGGAAGCGGCTCAGCTCCTGCACGGAGGGGCGCAGGGGGTGGAGGAGGGGGTGGGAAGGAGCCCCCCTGCCCGGCTCAGGTTTGGGAACAAAAAGCCGGAGTTCCATGAGGAGCATCCCCCGCTGAGGCCCCGCGGCTGGAGCTGCTGCCTCTATTGAGGAGGCTCTGGCATGCATGGCTCCAGGTGCTGCAGCCCAAATCCTCTGCCCTGCATCCCTGCATCCTCCCCGGGCACCTGGAGCTCCGAGAGGCGCGGGCTGGAGGGGCCGGGGAGGGGAATCGCCGCGCTGGGGCTCGAAGCCTCTGAGAAAAGGCTTTAGGTCTGTCCGTGCCTCAGTTTCCCCAGGGGTTTCCCAGTGCAAAGCCACTCCTTGTTAACTGCTCTGTGCGTCTCGGCTGCTGGGAATGAGAAAGGATTCAGTGATCCTGAAAAAAAATAATGTATTCTTCTGTGGAGATCTCGAAGTCAAAATTGTCAGGTGCTGTGAAAACAATTAATTGCGGGAAACAGGACAACAATTTTAAGAGGAAAGTTAAAGCTAACTTTAGAAAAAAATTATTTTAGACATCAGAAAACTTGGGTGTCTGAAAGTTTGAACTCTTGGAAGTGAAATTAAAAGCGAGCCTGGCTTTCAATCAGCAGCACCGGAGGGGTCACCTCACCTCTCCCTGTGCTCCACGCAGACACCTCTCCACTCCTTCTCCATTCCACTGAGCGATTAAACCCACTATAATCTTATTTATTTTGGCTTCCCTCCTTGCCAGTCCCCCTGCTGTAAATTAAATGATTGCCGAGTTAGATTAGCAGAAAGCATATGTGGAAATTACCTTTTAATTTCTTAATTACATTGCACTCACCTGCAGCTCAACCTGCCAGGGTAAGGAAAGTGCGAAGTTAATTTCCATTGATCTATTATCTGCGTTTTTATAAATCAGGATCCCATTAAAGAGGAAGTGTATCGAGAATTCATTGTTCCTAATGGGTCCGTGGGACAGGGATGGGATCTCCTTTCAGCCTCCAGGGATGTCTCACAGAACCAGGGAATGGTTCCTACAGGTCTCTGGGGATTGCTGCCTAAACCTGGGCTGCTCCGGGACACAAGGAAATGTGTCCTGCTGGGACACAAGGAAATAAAATTCACCATGAGCATAAACAAACCATGAGCATAAATAAATTCACCATGAGCAGTGGAATAAGGGCCAGAGGAAACTGGGGGATTCCCACCCTTGCAGGTTCAAGACAAATGCCTGAAAAACCTGCTCTGAATCCAGTGCTGGGCTTGCTTTGGACAAAGGGTTGGATTGCAGAGCTCCTGGAGCCCCATCCCACCTGGGAGAACCTAATCTGGTGTCCTCTCTGTGCCGCAAGGGGCTGGGATTGTGCTCTGCCCATCATTCCCAACACGGTCCCGTGTTTCTGCTTCAAACCCTGCCAGCCACACCCACAAACCATCAGGAGGTGGCACAGTTCATTTGCAAACCCAACAAATTTACTTCAGGTCGAAAACATCCAGTGAAACTCCGAGCTAAGGCAGAAGGTGCCTGATTTTCCCTCCCTGCACGGTGCCTTCCCTCACTTGACCACGTTGCAGTCATTTAAAACTCCTCATTCCCCACCCAGAGGTCACATCACCAATTAATCACGCTGAAGAGCCCCTCAATTATCTGAAACCACGATTACCCCAACCCATTCCACGTCCCCCATGACATTTGGATAACTGAGGTTGTTCTGTATTATTATTATTTTTCAATTGTGGTAATTATTGTACATTAAACCATTAGCATTCATTACTCCTACAGTGTGTAATTAGAACAATGGTGGATGGATTGCTACTGACTCTAATGAAGTTTTTATAATTGTAATTTATGGTCGTCAAATTACCTTTCTTAAAAATGAAGGCTAATATTAGCCTCTTAAGTTATGGGGAGGGGGTGGTAATTACTGCTAATTGATGCTTCTTGTTTGCTCTCCACACAGAGCGATCCAGTCCTGGAGCAGGGAAGGCTGGGAGGGGATCCCAGGGATGTCTGAAGGGGTTGGTGAGAGGATGGACCAGGCTCTGCTCGGTGCTGCAGGAACTGGAGCACAGCAGGTTCCACCTGAGCATCGGGGAGAGTTCCCTCAGGGTGCCCAGGGAGGTCTGTGGAGCCTCTTTCTCCGAGCTGCCAGAAGCTCTCTGGACTCGATCCCCAGTGAGGTGCTCAGGGGACTCTGCGTGGGGAGGGAGGGTGGTTCGGTGGCCTCCAGAGGTCCCTCCCAGCCCCAGACACTGATCCAGGGATTTGGGGATCTCTCCAGTCTCCACCCAGCCCGGGATGGAGAAATGTCCTTGGGAAGCAGCGTTCGCTGAGCCCTTGCCATGAAGGGGTGGAGGAATTGTAGACTCATGGAGTATCCTGAGTGGGAAGGGCCCCACAGGGATCAGTGATCCAGCTCCTTCCCTGCCCAGACACCCCAAATCCCACCCTGGGCATCCCTGGCAGTGCTGCCCAAACACTCCTGGGAGCTCTGGCAGCCTCGGGGCTGTGCCCATTCCCTGGGGAGCCTGGGCAGTGCCCAGCACCCTCTGGGGGAAGAACCTTTCCCTGATCTCCTCCTGAGCCTGCCCTGTCCCAGCTCCAGCCCTTCCCTGGGTGCTATCCCTGGCCCAGCTCCAGCCCTTCCCTGGGTGCTATCCCTGGCCCAGCTCCAGCCCTTCCCTGGGTGCTATCCCTGGCCCAGCTCCAGCCCTTCCCTGGGTGCTGTCCCTGTCCCGGGGAGCAGAGATCAGAGCTGCCCCTCCCGAGGAAGCTGCAGCCCCCAGCGAGTCCCTCCTTGGACTCCTCCAGGGAGAACAACCCAAGGGACCTCAGCTGCTCCCTGTGGAGGAAACGCCGGGGGACCCGGGCTGGGAATGTGCTGGGAATGTGTCGGGAATGTGCTGGGAATGTGTCGGGAATGTGCTGGGAATGTACTGGGAATGTGTTGGGAATGTGCTGGGAATGTGCTGGGAATGTGCTGGGAATGTACTGGGAATGTGCTGGGAATATGCTGGGAATGTGCTGGGAATGTGTTGGGAATGTGCTGGGAATGTGCTGGGAATGTGCTGGGAATGTACTGGGAACGCGCTGGGAATGCTGCGGGCTCGGTGTGGAGCAGGAGGAGCAGCATCCCTGGTGGGCAGCCCTGGGGTCAGCGGGCAGGGAGCGGCCAGGGAGAGGGGAGGGGCAGGGAGAGGGAAGGGGAAGGGCAGGGAAAGAGGAGAAGGAAGGGAAGAGCTGGCCGTGGTGCTGAAGGGCCCCTCGGCGCCCCGAGAGCCGGCGGGGGAGGGTCGCGCATCCCCCCCGAGGGCCGAACCCGGCAGGAGGGGAGGGGGCTCCGTCCTGCCCTGCCATGATCATTTCTGGTTGTGGTTATGAGTTCAAAATCAGCCGCGCCTCGGCGTCCCAGCGGGGGGGCGAGTTTTGCTTTAATTGCCTCTCTTTGAATCAATTCAGGCTCAATTATGCTCCTCCTTAGGTGTAATTGAGATGTTGGTGCCTATCCCTCGGAGCTGGAGGCAGCCATCCCCCGAAGCGCTGCGGGACAGGGAGGCAGAGCGGCGGCTCCATCACCTCCCTAATGGTCGGGAGGAGGATTCCCGCAATCCGCCCGGGCCCCGCAGGCTCCCCGGGAGCAGGGAGGCCTCTAAGCAGGTTAGGAAGCTCCAGGTGTTGGCACGTTTTTGGATTACGAAGCTTGGCACGGAGGTGTGCCAGGCCCTGGGCAGGACACACAGAGCAGCCCTCGCCACCAGAAGGCTCCAAACTGAGCTCCGCACCACAAACGTTATCAGGAATTGGTTTTTATGGACAAAGTTTCCTACCTGGATGGGCAATGATGCCAAATCTCCAGGCTGGAAGATCCATCTCCCATCACGTTGTGCTCGAGCTGTAGGTTCAGGTTTTCTGCTTGTCCACAAAGGGAAAATTTAGTTCTAATACATGAGGGAGAGGTGAATTTTCACTGCTTTAGCAAGAGTTTTAATATTTGGGGTTTTTTTCTTAGAACGAACAGGAGAAGAAAAAGAAGTGAATAGAGTTTGGGTTTTTTTGGGTGGTAGTGGTGGTGTTTATTGGGTTGTTTTTTTGGGGTTTTTTTTGTCTGCAAGAGGACGATTGACTGTCATTTTCCTGCATTGCTGGGATCTAAGGTGAGGCTCATCAGAAAGCAAAAGGCTGATTCTGAGACCTCTGCCTCATTCATTGCCTCAATTAGAGCTGCTCAGCAGAGAGATTTGCCAGAGGTTTTAAAAAAAAAACCAAAAAAACCAACTTTTCTCCATTTTTGACTGACCTTCAGGAAGTTCATGTTTTCTCCCTGAAATGTGGCACAAACCCAGCACTTACATCTTGGTCTTTCAGTAATGCACTGGCTGTTCCTCATCCCCAATCCTCACAAAAATGGAAAAATTTGGAGTGGAGGAGTATTGCTGAGAAGTGTCACTGGCGAACAGTGGTTCTTTTGAAAAGGATGGTTGTGGCTTTTCGAGAAACCCTGTTTTCCACTTAAAAAAAAAAAATGAGGAAAGGAAAGAGCTTCTATAGAAGTTTAAAACTCAAGGATTTTGTTTGCAGGTCTCAGCAGGTAGTTCTTGGCTGTGAAGCACCACAAGTGCCTTCCTCATCCAGAGAAGAGCTCTGGGGATGGGAGGCTGGGCTGGCCTTTCCCTCCTTCCTCCCACAGGGATCCTTCTCCCACCACCCAGCTCCCAGGAGCGTGGAGAAGCAGAGAGGATTTCCGTGAGCAGCAGTGCTGAGGAGAGGCCAAACCCTGTGGTGTCCCCAGGCTGGGGCCCGAAGGACCACTGGGAACACTCGGCTCCACAGGACGGTCCTGGCCCCACCTGGGGTTCCACCAGCTCACACCCAGGCACCTCCTGCAAAGCCTTTGTGGCCTCGTGCCTCTGCTGCCTCTGCCTTCAGCCACCAGCAACGAGGGCAACCTGGGCCCGGTCTGCACTGGGCCAGAATTTCACAGAATCGTGGAATGGTTTGGGTTGGAAGTGTCCTCTGAAGGCCACCCAGACCAACCCTCAGGCTGCTGTCACCTAGTGTGACAGTGAGTGCTCCCAGGGATGGGGCATCCACCACCACTCCTTCATCAGTGCTTCATCACCCTCAGCACGAAATTCTTCCTTACAGCTCTCCTCAATCTCCCCTCTTCAGTTTAAACCACGAGCCCTTGTCCTGTTGCTGTAGGTCCTGACAAGGAGTTTGTTCCCAGCTCCCTTGGAGCCCCCTCAGGCACTGGAAGGGCTCCGAGGTCTCCTTTTCTTCTCTGAGCAACCCCAGTCCTTGCAGAACTTTCCACGGGAGGGCTGCTCCAGCCTTTGGAGCACCTCTGGGGCTGCTCCAACAGGTCCGTGCCTCATTTCCTAGGGATCGGAGCTCCCGACCCACACCCGGAGCATCCCCCGCGTGCTGGATCCTTCCCTCCCTAGCCGAGCCTGCCACGATCGGGGCTGGCAGCACCCAGGGCGGCCCGGAGCGCCCTCCCCGCGCTCCCCGGCCGCTGCGAGGCTGCCGCAGCCCTGATTAGATCGCTGTCACCAGGGAACAGGAAGGTTAATTGCCATTCTCTTTGTGTGCCGCCCGGAGAGGAGACCAATTTCAGCTCAGTAGCAACAAAGTGTTGCCTGCTTGCTTTGGAGGGGGCAGGGGGAGAGCGCAGGGAGCGGAGGGCAGGGAGGGAGGGAGAGGGGGGTGTTGGACAAGCGGGCAGGATTGTGCATGGACTTTGAGCAGAGCTGTGTCTTGTCTGGTCTAGCAAAAGAGAAGTGCTTAACAAGTATTAAGAGACACAAATAATTCTCCTTTTCTCCTCTCGCCCATTCTTTTCTCTCTTTCTCTTTGCTTGTAAATCCTGCTTATCGCATCTGAATAGCAGAATGGTTTCACACCGGACCTTTAATCTGGCCCAGAGTAGCCCCCAGAGGGGCAAAGTGGCTGAGGATTACCTTTTATTTTATTTGATTTTTTTTTTAGCTTTCTTCCACTCCTCCCCTCCCTTGTGGTGGTGTGGGTTTTTTTTTTTTTCCTTTCCCCTTGCTCTGCATTTGTTCTTGGAAGGAGTGAGGAGCAAAGGCTTAAGGGGGGGAAGGGGGAAAAAAGAAGTGTGTAGGGGGTGTTACAAACTTAAGGGGATCTGGATCTATTCAGAGCGCCTTGTCCATAGCCTTGCTGCTTTTGTTCGCCTGCCATTCTTTAGCTGATTTCTTCACTCTGGCAAAAGCGCTTTAATTCCCTTGTAGATACCGAGAATCCCTCCTTCTCCTGCTCTCCCCTCCTTCTCCTCCTGCAGCCCTGTGCACCCTCTTTCACTTTCTCAGACTCTTTATCCAGTGTCCTCCTAACCACCAACAAAGCCCAGAAACCATCAGGTTTCCTTTCAGGAGGATGAAAGAGGGAGAAGGAGCAGGAGGAGGGAGAGGAGATGGGGAGCAGTGTGTGTGTGCACACACGTGCATCTGCACGCACCTGAGCCACCCTGGAGGCCTTTGGGGGCTCTCCCGGACATTTTTTGATGTGGTTTTGATCGCAGGAAGCTTTTCAGCTCCGGATGTAGGGCATATGGCAAAGCCCTCCAGGAGGAGAGGGCTGAGGAGCCAGCCAGCCCTGGAGCACGCAGACAGATCTCACACCCGAGGGCTCTCCAAGGGCTGCTGGAGCTGGGGAGTGTCCACGGGACACAAGGACAGGCTGGAGGCTCCACCGCAGCCCTGGGGCGGGGGTACCTGCACAGCTACAAAGGCCAGCAGAGCAGAAGCCCCTCCAGCCCCTGGACACTGAGGAAGAGGTTGGACTTCTCCCACTTTTAGCCGGGAGAGATTTGCCTGCGGGGGGAACATCTCCGAGCAGCTGTGAACCACCCTCTGCAAAGCTCGGTGGAGCTGGGGACACCTGCCCAGGCTCAGCGCCACCAAATCTGGGGTCAGAACCCCTCATTTGCCCATGATCCCGTCCCAGAAGCTCAGGCAGCTGTTCAGCTTCCCGGCTGGAAGCAAGAACAGCAAACAGATCGAATCTGCTGGCGTTCACCTTTTCACCCCGCGGGGGTTTATCCACGGGAAGCCCGAGGTGTGATCGCCAAGATCTCACAACTGATTGGGGTCATTGCTTATCAGCCCTCGGTAGCTGATAAGAGAAGTGGCCGTGCTGAGTTCTCCGCAGAAGGAGCAGTCCCCGGTCCTGGCACAGCTCTGCGCAGGGACTGGGCATGGTCCCGGCCCCGGGGGCTCTCCTGGAGACAGAGAGCCTGGAAAAGGGGCAGGGATTGGCACATCCACCGGCGCGGGGGAGCTCCCGCCCTGGCTCCCAGGGACAGTGGAAGGCACAATCCCCTCTTGGTTGGTTTCTCTCTGAGCTGGGCTCGAGGCTGATGAACACCAATGCTCTAAGCTGGCACTGGGTCTGCAAAGAGCCAGGCAGCAGCAAAGACACTGGGACCAAACCTGGGCTCTGTGGAGCAATTCTCTGCCACCTTCCAGCCACTGCTCCCTGCTTCCAGCTCTGCCTGGGGAGCTGGGACTGATGGAGGCATCAGAAAGGCCTGGAGAAGGCACAGGGAGAGGAAGAGGAGCAGACTGACAAGGCCAGGCTGGATGGGGCTCTGAGATACTGTGTCTAGCGGGAGGTGTCCCTGTCCGTGGTGGGAGTTCGGAACTGGCTGAGCTTTAAGATCCATTCCAACCCAACCCATTCCATGATCCCGTGGTTCAGTGACCTGTAAAGGTGTTAGATGGGCCCCAAAGCAGTCCCTGCTCTGCCCTGGCGCTGGAGGTCACTGCTCCAGCACAGAAAGGGAGATGTGTCTGGCTGTGCTCTGCAGCTGACGGAGCACAGGGAGATATTTCCCAGTGCTGGCTCTGCAGTGGGAGGTGATAAATTCCTTCCTCTTCCCCTGTCCCACCTTTTGACCTCGGAGTAAATCAGAGCCTTGGGCTTGCCTGTAATGCTGAATACACTGCACCCAACCAAAGCTGTCTCCCAGGGAGGAGATCCTGGGGCTGTTTGAGAGCTGAGCACCACCACGGCACTGTGAGATGAACAGGCTGTGCTCAGCAGCTCTGTGAGCTAAAGCACACCAGTGCCTGCTGCCACAGCTCAGCCGAAATCTCAGCCTGGAGACACGGCTCCAGCATGAACACAGGCAGGGATTTTAGCTAATTAGCCCAAGACAACTTACAAACACAGAGAGAGACAGCGACTTGTGTGGAGAGACCTGGGGGGATCACCACGATCTGTGGGGTTGGGGTGCTGCAAACAGCCATGTCACCCTCACCAGGGGGGCCTGCAGGGCACGAGCTCCACGCACTCATCTCCCTGCGGGCTCCATGCAGTCCCTGAGCTCCGAGGGACTCCCTGAGCTCCATGGCAGTCCCTGATCTCTGAGGGAGTCCCTGAGCTCCGTGCAGTCCCTGAGCTCCATGGCAGTCCCTGAGCTCTGAGGGAGTCCCTGAGCTCCATGGCAGTCCCTGAGCTCTATGGCAGTCCCTGAGCTCCATGGCAGTCCCTGAGCTCCATGGCAGTCCCCTGAGCTCCATGGCAGTCTCTGAGCTCCATGGCAGTCTGTGAGCTCCATGGCAGTCCCCTGAGCTCCGTGCAGTCCCTGAGCTCCATGGCAGTCCCTGAGCTCTGTGGCAGTCCCTGAGCTCCATGGCAGTCTCTGAGCTCCATGGCAGTCCCTGAGCTCCATGGCAGTCCCTGAGCTCTGTGGCAGTCCCTGAGCTCCATCTGCACTCTGCGCCCTGGGCACTGAGGGACAAACACCGTCAGATGTTTCACTGTAAGGAAAGAGCAGGGGACGAGGCCAGGTACCAAAATCAGCAGATCTCACAGCGGGGCTGATATCTGTTGAGCTGATACCTGATGGGGAGGGAATGGGGATGCAGAGATGAGCCTTGTCAGGGCCCCGAGAGCACTGCCTGCCCTAACCAGCCCCAGCAGGGTCACCCACCCGTGCCCATCACCCAGAAGCTCCACTTAGGGCTGTTCCTGTGCCTTCCTTCCCCCGGGGACTGTGTTGTAGGTCTGCCTGTCCCTGGTTCTTCCTCCTGGATGGACCTTGCACCTCCTGTAAGCAGCTTCTCCCCCACCCCCGGGTACAGCCTGGGTCTGGTTCATGCCTCAGGGCTGTTGTGGGGTGGTGCTTTGAGCTCCCCTCTGCCTGGGGATCAGGAGGTTCCTGCTGCCTCCTCCCCTCCAGGAGCAGAGCAGAGACACGGGGCAGGTTCCTTCTCCCTGCTCCAGTCTGGGGTGCGGTGGCTGCAGCTGGCGCTGCCTGGGGCACTCAGAGCCCTGCTGGGTGCTTTGTGCCAGGGAGCTCAGGTGCTGCACTGCCCCAGTCCTCAGGGATGGTTTGGTGAGCCTGGGCACGTGCTCCTCCGCAGAGCAAATCATGGGATCAGGACCTGCTTCCACAAGAGGGTTTGCTCCCTCGTTGGCCTGGATTAACTCCCCCCTTCCCCTCTGAGCAGGAGGGAATGGGAGAAGCAAAGGCATTTCCTGTGATGGCTAATTAGATCCAGCTCCTGACAACAAGGTGCAGCACAGAAAAACAAGGCATTAGCCAGGACAAGGCAATGAGACTCTTCCCCTCCCCAGCAGTTTCTCCCACTAACCCCAGACCAAGCTCCCCATGCCTGCCGAGCTGCCGGGCACTGTGAGCCAGCACCGCTCCCCTTCTGCAGGGAAGATTGGTCACCACCAGTGATCTACACCTGGAGAAAGCCTCATTTGGTGTATTTTCATTCCTAAACCCCCTCCTCTGGGGTGCCACGGGCGGTGCCAGGGCACAGCTTTCCCTTGGAGGCACAGTGAAGCCACCGCCACCACCGCCACCACCACGAAGGGCAGTGGCACTGCCGCCAGAGGCGGGCACAAAGGGTGCTCCTGCTTTTCCAGATGGCTGGATTCCTCCTCTATCCACCGTGGTGGCATTGGATTAAGCCTCAGGCCGAGCACATGAGCAGTTTAATAATGAATGATTCGCACGTTGCCAGCCAGGAGTAATTCAGGCAGCAGCGTGTGGAGCACAGCTGCTGTCCAAGCACCTGGCCTTCAAAGGGTGAATGAACATTAAGATTGTTCCATAAAAGCTGCTCCAGCAGTCGCTGCTGGGGGGGATGCTTTATGAATGGAGGTGGCAACCCAGCCCCAGCATTTTTGCAGGAGCTGGAAGAGGATTTGTGCCACGTGTTTGTTGGCCAAAGGCTGGAGGAGGCCGGAGGATGGTGGGGAGGCCTGAGGAATGTGGGAGGAGGTTTAGGAACACCCGGGAGCGGAGGGATGTGGGACACCAACAGGTAACCGGGAGGAATTTCAGGGTGGGCAGTCCTTCAGCTGGAGTTTCCAGAGGTGTGTCTGGGCTTGTGCAGAAGTCAGAAAGGCACGGACAGCACAGGTCCCATCCTGTCTCCTGCTCCTGGAGGAAAACCCATCAGGTGTCCCAGGACAAGTGTCTGGCAGGGATGTGCTGGGGGTCCCTCTGGAGCTCCCCATGCTGCTGCTCTGACCATCAGGGGGAGGCTCAGCCCCGTGGTGCCCATACAGGGATGGGTGAAGGTCACACTCAGAGCTCAGGATCTCCAGACCAGATGAAATAATGAACATCTCAAGAGAAAGCGATTTTGGCAGCTCCCTGTGAGTCGAATGCTGATCCACTCCTGGCCCTAGGTAGAACTCACATCTCTGGTGCCTTCACCTCTTCCTCCAGGTTCCTCTTCTGCAGCTGCACCCTCCCCTGCCAGTCCCAGGGACATTTCTCACCCCGTACCTGGACATGGGCCCAACAGGGACCTGGCACAACCTTCAGCTTGGCACAGCTGCTTCCAGCCGAGGGACAGGGGCTGCCTATTCCCACAGCAGCTCCACAACAGCCCCAGGTACTTCTTCCACATCAATGGAACTACAGGTGGGAGAGGGATTTGAGATCAGCATCGGAACACAAAGAGCCTATGGAGGCCAAAAAGCTCCATCCAATCCTGGCTGTCAAGAAGCAATCCTGCTCTGCAGCAGCTGAGCCCTGAGTCTTCAGCAGCACCAGCTTCACCCAAGTCCCTGTGCTGTCCCTGGTGCCCTGCAGTGCCCTCAGTGCCCCCATGCAGAGCACAACCCTCGTTTGAGGTGGAAAACTGGGCCCAAAGGAGTCGTGCTGAACACGAGTGTGTTTAATAATTTATTTGGAACAGAAAATTCCAGCCACAAGCCACCACTCTCCTCTTGGCTGCTCTAGTGCAGGCGCCTTGGTGAAAGAAAGAGCTTCTCCCGTGGGGATTTCCCCCCTCCTGCTCTCAGAAGGCATCCTCCAGCCTCTGTGGAGCACAGGCTGAGGAAGGGGAGGGAGAGGAGGAGCTGGAGATGTTTGCTAGCAAATAAAGGACTGTGTGCTTAAACACTCCTGCTCTGCCTGTCCCTCCCGGCAGCGTTTGCTCAGCAAACAGAGCTAATTCACCAGCTTCCCAGCCTTTGATTCAGTCTGCAAAAGCAAACCTCGCCTCCCACGTCCCCAGCGCCCTCCTCTCCCCCCCTGCTTCACCCCCAGACGTGCAGCTCAGCACCGACCCTCTGCTCTTCCCCACATCCCCTGCTCTCCCCTCCTGCCCCCCAAAATCTGGGAGCTGTGTGAAATCAGCCTGAGGTGCACATGGTGGGCAGGTGAAGGAGCAGTGTCCCCTGCAGCCAAGCTCTGCTCTGCTGCCAGCCCTCAGGAACGTGGGAAGCCTGGACAGTGCTTTCCTGGGATGCCACCCATGCCCTGGGATCAGGCTCCAGGCAGCTGATAGGGGTGAGCACAGCCCTGAGTCCGTGTGGGCTTGGCCACGAGAGGGGCCACGAGCCAGGTTATGTGGGGCTGGGGGAGGGAAGGCTGGGCTGGGACAGAGCAGGAGGGCTCTTTCTCCCTTTGGAGGAAGGTGAGAGGTGTTGCAGAGTGGGTGGAAATTCAGCTTTGGTTGGGCTCAGAGCCCTTTTTTCATTTGGATGATTCTTCATAACCAGTGGCCTTTGTAAGGACACGACCCCGAGCCTTTGGCTGCAGCAGTGGGAAAAGGTTTTCTTACTTGGCTGGAAGGTGCCTGGTAAAAGAGTGGCTGCTTGGAGTTACCAAAGTGCCAGACACAGGAAAACAACCTGAAATCCCACATCCATCAGGATTGTTTTACACAGAAGAGTCACCAGCAGCTGTGAGGAGGCTCTACAGGGTGCAAGAGTTATGATAGTGAAGAGGTCAATATATTAAACACACAGATGCCAAAAGGCTTCGACAACTCCAAAATGTAGAGTTTGAGTCAGAGTGTGACACCTTTTTCATTCTGGGAGGGCTGCGAGGCTCTTCTGCTGAAAGCAGAGGCTGGGAAAGCTCTGAGACCACTGAGTGTGACCACTGAACCAGGAGGTCACAAACTGCTGTCTGTGGCTTGGCCAGGAGCTCGGAGAGGTGTTTTACCTGCGGTGAGGTGTCAGGGCTGCCTGGCTCCAGCCCTGCTCGGACAGGGCCGTGAAGGACCACGATGGTCCTGGTGCTGTGTGTTCCCCATGTTTCTCCTGATCCTGTTGCAAATCAAGGCCAGGTTTGGCCTCTTGCAGCATAAGAATGACTCCATCAGAAGGCAAAATATCTTCTTTATTTCATGCATATTTCATGCAAAGCAAACAGGCAGACAGGACAAGGAGATCTCCAAAGAGATCCAGCTGCTCTCTGACCGGGCTGCTGCTTCCCCAGCCATGGTCAGGAGCTGAGAGAGACAAGAGCAACTACAATTGGTTGGTGCCAGAGAAATCCATTAGGGTAACAAAAGCAACAAATGCCATTGAGATAAATATTCTCAGAACATCCTGGATGGTTTACAAAACTTTCTTGAGGTTTCTCAGCTTCTAGCTGTGGGAAGTGATTCTCTTTCCACAGCTAGAGAAAACTTTTCTCATGGTTGTCAGATCTGTGAGAAGGTGCCTGATTCTCACAGATGCTGAGCAAAAGCTGAGAATTCTCCTCTGACCAAGCTGTCAGCATCCACATGATCCCAGCACTGTGAACATGCACAGACCTTTCCCTTCTCCTGCTGGGCCTCAGCTCACGGGGACACACTGAGCAGAGCAGGGCCCGAGCTGGATTTGGGTTTTCTTTGCAGTGTGGTGTCGGTGGCACACACCACGTCTGGAGAGTGGCAGCTGCTTTGTCCCGGCAGGACCTCACCCCCTGGGCACCCCCTGTCCGTCACCCACGCTCCAGGCACAGGTACACGGCTGCCGAGCCCGCAGCCGTCCCTGCTGGAGAAGGAGATGGCTTTGGGAAAGCAATGGGAAGCACAGGAAGCGTCCCCGTGTCACCGACAGCAGCCCCGCAGCCCCGGCGGTGACAGATGCTCCCTTCTCGCCTCCCCGCCGCCGCCGTTCCCCGCAGGTCCCCGCAGGAGCCCCATTAAACACCGGGCTGACCTCGGACCTCTGCCCGCGACAGCTGCCCGCGAGCAGCGCCGGGGCTGCCGCGCCGAGAGAGCCGAGCGGGGCCCGCAGGGACCGGGCAGCGGGGACGGGCAGCGGGGTGGCACCGATACAGGGACAGCGGGGTGGCACCGATACAGGGACAGCGGGGTGGCACCGAGGGACGGGGACAGTGCGGTGGCACCGATACAGGGACAGCGGGGTGGCACC
>VZTN01013255.1:68657-81679 GCA_013400515.1 Erpornis zantholeuca | reverse complement strand
TCCCCTCCCGCCCGTGCCGGAGCCCCAGCGCTCCCTCGCTGCGGGCAGTGTCCCTCTCACGGGGCTGGCCTTGGCACCGAACTGCTCCTTTCCTGGGCCCTCGGGGTGAGGGAGGGAACTGAAGCCCCAAACTTTAGAGAATTCAGCCCAGTTTGTTGCTTCCTTCTCCTCCTTGTCCTCCTTGGGAGCTCAGGCAGCAGCTGGGGCACAGGGCTGGGGGTGCTGGGGGCACTGATGCCAGGCAGGGAGAGAGAAGAGGGGAGAGGGGAGAGGAGAGAGGGGAGAAGGGAGAGGGGAGAAGAGAGAAGGGAGAAGAGAGAAGGGAGAGGGGAGAAAGGAGAAAGGAGAAGGGAGAGGGGAGAAGGGAGAGGAGAGGGGGTAATGCGGAGAGAGGAGCGTGGAGCGAGGCCCGAGCTGCTCCCACCGGGCCCGGAGCACCCAAAGCCTGCCCGGGCTCTGCCCCTCCGCCCCCTTCACTCTGCTTTCTTCTGTCTTTCTTTATGTTCCTTCCATGCTTTCCCTTTTCCTTTTTTCCCTTCTCCTTTTTTCCCTTCTCTTCCTCCACCCTTTTCAAATCTTCTCCTCCCTTTTTTTCTCCTTTCCCCCTTTATTTTCCTTCTTTTTCCTTCCTTTCCCCCTCTTTTTTAATTATTTTTTTCTTCTTCTGTTTTCCTAATTTTATTCTTCTTATTTTTACTTTTCTCTTTCTTCCTTTGCCTCCTGCTCCTTTTCCCTTCACTTTCCACTATTTTCTCTACCTAGTTTTCATTTTTTCTCTTCTTTTTTCCTCCTTTTGTTTTCTTCTTTCTTCCTTTTACTAGGATCTTCTTCTTTTCCTTCTTTTTTTTCTTCTTCCCCCACCCTCTTTTCTTTTGATGCCTTTGCTCTTCTTTTTTTCCTCCTTTCTCTTTTCCTTCTTTGGTTTCCTTCTTTTCTTTTCCCTTTGGTTTTCTTCTTTCTTCCTTCTTCTTTTTCTTCTTCTTTCCTTAATTTTTCTTCTTCTTTCCTAGTCCTTCCCCTTTTCTTTTGATCTTCTGCTATTTCTTCTTCCCCCCCTTTCTCTTTCCCTTTCGTTTACTTTCTTCTTCCTTCCTGCTTCTTTTTCATCATCATCATCTTCTTCTTCTTCTTCTTCTTCTTCTTCTTCTTCCTTATTTTTTGTTTCCCTGCTTCCTTTCCTGATTCTTTTTTCCTTTATTTCCTTTTTTCTTCTTTCTTCTTTCTTCTTTCTTCCTTCTCCTTCTCCTTCTCCTTCTTTCTTCTTTCTTCTTTTTTGTTTCCCTGCTTCTTTTCCTTATTCTTTTTTTCTTTTATTTCCTTTTTCCCTTCTTTCTTCTTTCTTCTTTCCTCCTTCTCCTTCTCCTTCTCCTTCTCCTTCTCCTTCTCCTTCTCCTTCTCCTTCTCCTTCTCCTTCTCCTTCTCCTTCTCCTTCTCCTTTTTCTCCTCCTGCCCGTTCCATCCTTCCCTCCTCCGCGCCCTATTCATTTTCCCTTTCCCAGCCCTTTCTGCGTTCCCCGCGGCTCCTGCCGGGTGTCAGGGCAGGGTGTGGGCTCTGCCCGCCGGTCACAAAGGCTCTGGGCCAGTCTGGTAGGCAGCGATTGTCTGCCCGCGCGCCGCCGCTGATAATGGCCCAGAACAAAGATGGCAGCTGCGCTGGAGAGGGACAGATTCGTGGCAAATCGAGATAAAATAAAGAGGAAGGAGAAAGGAGCGTAAAGGAAAAAAAAAACCAAAAACAAACCAAAAGAAAACCCCAACAAAACCCCAAATCCAAACGTATAAAAAAGGGGAAAGGAGGGAAGAGGAGAGAGCGGCGGGGGAGGAGGGAGGAGGAGGAGGCAGCGTGCGGAGCTGCCCGAGCAGCGCTGCGCTCCCGGCTGGGGCGGCCGCGGGGAGGGAAGGACAACACCGCGGGAGGAATAGAAAGGCCTGGCAAGCATGGGAGAAAATCATTTCCAGGCTCCTGGAGTCAGAAGTGCGGATCAGCACAGGGACGGAGGCTGCGGATGCGATCTCTGCCCCTATCTCCCCCCTGGAACCGCGCGATGCCCGCGCTGCCGGCGGGGCTGGGACACAGCTCCGCTCCCGGGGTCCGTGCCCAGGGTCCGTGTCCCAGGATCTGTGTCCCAGGGTCCGTGTCCCAGGATCTGTGTCCCAGGGTCTGTGTCCGTGTCCCAGGGTCTGTGTCCATGTCCCAGGGTCCATGTCCCAGGGTCTGTGTCTGTGTCCCAGGGTCTGTGTCCATGTCCCAGGGTCCGTGTCCATGTCCCAGGGTCTGTGTCTGTGTCCATGTCCCAGGGTCCATGTCCCAGGGTCTGTGTCCATGTCCCAGGGTCCGTGTCCCAGGGTCTGTGTCCCAGGGTCCATGTCCCAGGGTCCATGTCCCAGCTCCAGCAGCACTTGGACCCTCTTGAGGAGAGCTGGGGGGGCTCACCAGCCCGTCAGTCCTTCCCTGCCCCGGGCTGATCCCAGCCTGGGCAGCAGGAGGGGGTGGTTCTGCCCCCAAGGCCAGGCTGGATCACTCCAGTGCCTGCTCCTCTCCTTGAAGTTGGCCCATGGATGTGGAACTGAAGGAAATGCAGCCAGGGGAGGTGAGGGAATGGCTCTCCAGGCTGGCCTGGCCCTGGCTGGGGACTGACCCCAGTGACCACAGTCACCCCCACGGTGCTCCTCATCATTCTGAGCAAAGGGAGGGACCAAAATCAATTAAACAAAAAAGAAATGAAAAGGTGGATGTTATAATTAGAAGCTGATTTTTCATTGAAGCTGGACTTTTTAATTTAAATGAATTACATTTGCCTTAAAAACTTAATCGAATTAAAATTAAAGTTAACATTATGGTAAACCTATGTTAAAGCCTGGAGTTACTGTAATCTATTCACATTGAAATTAAATATATATGTACAATTTTATATCCATATATAAAAAGATAGCTGTACATATTTGCTGCTGAATTTTTTAAGCAAGTTAAATTACTGAACCATCCAAAAGTTGTCTGCTAAGTACCTAAACCCCAAATTACCAGAGTGGTCCTTGCTAATAACATCCAGTGTGTAAAATAATTCATATTTTATTTCAATTTCCCCAATGGGTGCTGGTTTGTCCAAGCTGGGAGGGGAATTGTAAGGCTGAAGGCAGGAAAATGTGGTTTTGTCTTTCCACTCGAGCAGGATAAAGCTGAGTGAAGAGTGCTTTGCTGAGAGGTTTGGGTCCCTCGCTGCAGGCAACACTCCCAGAATTTATGGGAATTTATTTATTAATTCCAAGAATTTATCCTTTTTAATGTGTAGGAAATGAGAGTTCTTTAATTCTTATCTGTTTAGCTTATATAAGGTTTGGTCAATGTATAAAAAAATGTAAAATCCTATTTTTGTACATGTTGGATGGAATTCTAACTCCCAACTCACCTCAGGTGCTCAGCCTGACAGAAAAATCCACAGTGACCCACAGGGTCCCTTCTGGTGGCCAGGTGTGGGGAGGAAATTCTGGACACAGAAAAATCCACAGTGACCCACAGGGTCCCTTCTGGTGGCCAGGTGTGGGGAGGACACTCCTGGCCACTCTGGCCACCTGGCATGGGGTGGGCTGGCCAGAGCTGTGGCAGTGCCCGGACAGGTGACCACGTTAACTCCTCCCAGTGCCCTCGGATGCTGAATTCCCCATCCCTGTGGCTGTCCCAGCACCTCAGCCTGGGGACAAACACCTCCCTGTGCCTGGAGCCCACCCCTGGAGCATCCCAGAGCTTCCTTTTGGTGGGAGCAGGGGCAGAGCTGGGGGGAGCAGCCAGGTCTCTGCTGCTGGGGACACGACTCCGGGCACGGCACAGTCCCTGTGGGAATCCCTGGATGCTCTCACTGTCCCTGGCTCGGCTCTGGCTCCTCTCCCTCATGGCACAGTCCCTGTGGGAATCCCTGGATCCCCTCACTGTCCCTGGCATGGCTCTGGCCCCTCTCCCTCATGGCACAGTTCCTGTGGGAATCCCTGGATCCCCTCACTGTCCCTGGCTCGGCTCTGGCTCCTCTCCCTTATCTCACAGCCCCTGTGGGAATCCCTGGATGCTCTCGCTGTCCCTGGCACGGCTCTGGCTCCTCTCCCTCATGGCACAGCCCCTGTGGGAATCCCTGGATGCTCTCGCTGCCCCTGGCACGGCTCTGGCCCCTCTCCCTCCCTCCCAGCCCGTCCTGCTTTGTCCCAGGAGCGTCCCCCAGGGCCCGGCTCGGGGTTAGTTCAAGTCCAGCCTATTTAGATAACCTTCTGGTGGGTCTATAGAGAGCCCGGCATCCCTGCTGGAGGATCTCACTACAAATGAGCCAATCCTCCTAATCTCCTTATCGTTGTAGGCCTCAGCCTCCGGGCCTGGTTATCTGCGTGGATGAAAGAAAAGGGACACTGCACAGCACCTATCCCGGCAGAGACCCCTCCCCTCTAATCCTGCCAGGGTTGTTTCTCCCTTTATCCCCCTCTCGCAAATCCCCGGCGAGGAGCCCCCGGCCGCCGCTCTCCCCTCCCTTCACGCCTGAGCAGGGAGGCAGAAAGGCCGGGGCTGAGCGGGGATGCTCTTATCGCCAGCACCTGGAGCGGGGAGGGGGCTGGGGGCAAATCCCCCCGGCCCGGCCGGCAGGGAGGCTTAGAGGGGCGGGGGCTGCTCCGCGCCCCTCCGGAGCTCCGTGCCCGATAAGCGCCGTAATCATCCCGGGCCAGGAGTCCCCCGGGGCGTGGGCTAAGCCCTGCGCATTCCTGCCGCACACAATCAGGGCTCTTTCCCCCCTCCCGCTGCACATTTTTCCCTCGCTTTCATTCCTGCCCTCCACCCTTTCACCTTCCCTGCTTGGTCTCCATCCCCGTTTCTTCCCAAGTCCTCTCCTCCCCCTCTCAAATTTCCCTCTTTATCCGTTTTTTGGTCCTTTCCAGCCTNCTTCCTTCCTTCCTTGCTTCCTTCCTTCCTTCCTTCCTTCCTTCCTTCCTTCTGCCCCTGCTCCCCTTTCCCCCTTTCCCCTGTTTGCTCTTTGTCACTCTGTTCTCCATCCCTCAGCCTGCCTCTAATTTCTGATTAATATGTTCTTAGCCAAGGAAAAGGGAGAGCGAGGGAGAGAAAGGGAGCGGGAGAGAAAAGAAGGAATCTTCTAAATAAATCATTTAGTCATGTGAGGAGCTAATCTCCAAGTGACGGCCTGTGTTTATCTAGTTTTTAGCAGTGCATGTTAAATAGTGATATGGGACTAATTTTTTTTTCCGCTGGAGCTGCTGTGAAGGGATTTTTAACTTCATTTCCCAGAAAGAAAAATGGTGAAAGCAGAGATAAGGCCCCCGAGCAGCTCTTCCCCTGAACCGGCAGCCAGTGCAATTAAACGCGACGCCACCGAAAGGGCAGCCGAGCCCGCGCTGCCAATTACCGCTGCCTTTCCCCACGCCAGGCTCCGGGATCAGCCTCCTTGGCACCCCCTGCACCCCTCCATGCTGCCCTGGCATCGCCCCCGTGCCCTCCGGCGTGGCCTTGGGCTCTGCTGCCCTGGGTTCTGCTGCCCTGGGCTCTGCTGCCCTGGGCTCTGCTGCCCTGAGCTCTGCTGCCCTTGGCTCTGCTGCCCTGGGTTCTGCTGCCCTGGGCTCTGCTGCCCTGAGCTCTGTTCCCCTGAGCTCTGCTGCCCTGGGCTCTGCTGCCCTTGGCTCTGCTGCCCTTGAGCTCTGTTCCCCTGAGCTCTGCTGCCCTGAGCTCTGTTCCCCTGAGATCTGCTGCCCCTGAGCTCTGCCGCCCTGAGCTCTGTTGCCCTGAGCTCTGTTCCCCTGAGCTCTGTTGCCCTGAGCTCTGCTGCCCTGAGCTCTGCTGCCCTGGGCTCTGTTCCCCTGAGCTCTGTTGCCCTGAGCTCTGTTCCCCTGAGCTCTGTTCCCCTGAGCTCTGCTGCCCTGAGCTCTGCTGCCCTGGGCTCTGCTGCCCTGGGCTCTGCTGCCCTGAGCTCTGCTGCCCTGAGCTCTGTTCTCCTGAGCTCTGCTGCCCTGGACCCTGCAGAAATCACTGCTGTGCCCTGGGGGGATCAGGGCTGGGCTGGAGATGACTTTGGTAAAGGAAACCTCTGCTCCTGCAGCGAGGTGGGCAAATATTGCTGCTGGGAAACCTCCAAACCCCAAACATTTGCCGTTTTCTGGGGGTTAATGGTTGTTTTCCACCCCACACTGGACCCCTGGACAAAGCTGGCCTGAATTTCGAGCTCTTTCGGGATCCTGCCCCTCAGGAGATGAACAGACACAGTATTTTTTAATATAGGTATTATTTCCTGACGATGTTTTCAGCATTTTCTCTTTACTTCCCCCTTTCCCTCCTGGCTTGCTGAACAATCTCCCCTTCCCAGGGTCACAAAACCTCGCTGTGATCCCTTGCAAGCCCCTTATCCTCTGGCTCATTTTCCAGAGAGGCAAAACTGTTCCCTTTTGGTGCCATCTCCCTCCTTCCAGCAGGTGCTCCCTGCTCCCAGCCAGGTGCTCCACAGCCCCTTCCCATTTTCCTGCCTCTTTTTGAGGGGAAAAGTCACGGAATCACAGAATCACGGCATGGTTTGGGTTGGAAGGGACCTTAAAGCCCTTCCAGTGCCACCCCACGGAACAAGGACACCTCCCACCACCCCACCAAGCCCTGGCCTTGAACACTTGCAGGGATGGGACAGCTCCAGCTCCTGGGTGACAGTTTCTGTCTCTGGGGGATAAGGAAGGGAGATGGCAGTGAACCCCCAGGACAGGAGGAGAAAGAGTGGGAAAAGGAAGGTGGTATCCACCCCCACCACCCAGCTTCTTTTAGAAGACAACACCTGCTCCCAGCAGCTTCTCCAGACATTCCCAGATGCTTCCTGAGCAATTAGAAGAAAATATTGAAATATATAGAATTATTTTTAACCCTCCAGGCAGCTCCCACGATAAGGGGCTTTTCCCTGGAGCCCAGAAAAGCCCTCGGGAGGCACCCAGCCCTTCTCCCTGGCTGCCTTTGGAGCCCCTGGGTCGGGTGGATAATGAGTGGGCTAATTCCCGATGAGAGCCTGGGGGGGAGCTCACCAGCAATTGCAATTAGGCCCTGAGCATTAAACCCCTGGTAATAAGGGGCTGGGCTGAGGGGAGGCAGAGCCGTAATTTAAATGATGGCCAGCTCAAATATGGAACGTCTGAATGCTCTCTGCGAGAGATTTATATGAGCACGGGCCTACCTCGCTCATTTATTTCGTTAACGAGCTCCTCGTTGGTGTCTCTGCCTCTGGTGGGAAGAGGGAGCTGGGATCCGTGCTGGGATCATCCCTGAGTGCATCCTGCTGAGCCCTGGGAGCTCGGAGTGCTCCACTGGCGCTTGGGCAATGCTTCCCATCCTCAAAACTGAGCATGCCGAGGAATTTCCCCCCTCCTCTGGTGCAATCAGAGCCAAAATCTGTGAGGGAATGGAGGGTTTGGGGCTGGGGGCACCCAGGGGCACTGGGGAGCTTTGGTGTGGCCTCACCTTGGCTGTGGCCAGCAGCTTCCCGTCCTGGGGACATCAACAGGGAAAAAGCTGGATTGGCCCAGGAAATGGGAAAGGTTTGGGATGCACCAGGGTGAGGGTGGGAGTGGGGCCACTTGCCGGAAGGAGAGACCAAGCCAGAAACCTCTGGGCAATGGCCCAGAGGATGAGGAGGGTGCAAGAGATCACAGCGAGATCCTGCAGCCCCGTTCAGTGAGATAAAATAACGAGGAAAGCTGAAATTCTTTGGGACAGCAAACCCTCCTCACCCCCCGTGGCAGGGATGGAGAGCTAATGGGAAGCAGGGACCCTCAAAATGCTGGAATGGGAATATTTTGGGCAGAAAGAAAAGCTCCAAGGCCCAAACCCTCACCTGGGGACAGCACAGTGTGGGGACCCCTCCCATGGCACCCCCTGGCACCCCCCGGCTGCTCCCCCTCCGGAGCATCCCTCGGGCTGGGAACAGCTGTCGGAGAGCTGAGATCTAATGGCTGCCTGGAGAGCAGTTAGTGGATAATTAATATTTGCAGCACAGAGCTGTGATTGCTCTACATCTTCCCGCTGACAGCGGCGTGGGGAGGGAGCCTGCTCTGGCCTGGTGGGGAGAGATCCCAGGAGCATGGTTTGGAGCCCTGGAAGCGAGCAGGGAGCATGAGCAGTGCTCTCACCCCAAATGCATGGAGCTCCTTATCTGAGCATGGGAGATGGAGCATAAAGAACCCCTGGATGCTGCAAAAGGGTGTCACAAGGTGGGCGTGGAGCCAGCGGGGCTCCATCCCTGCATCCCATGGCAGTAGCAAGGAAAGCCTGCCCTGGAAAACCCTGAGATCTGTGGGTGTGGAAATGCTCCCACCCTTCAGTCATTTCAACTTTTTGTCTTTGGAGAGAAAACCCGAGTGGAAAAGTGTCCTGGGGAAAAGGAGCAGTTCTGCTCCCTGCCCTGGGGCTGGGCAGGACGGGGATGCTCCGTGTGCCCCAAACCTTGGGATAGGCACGAGGAACGCCCAGCCCTGCCTGGCACGGGGCAGGGAGGTGGGAGACGTAGGATGACAAAAGCAGGAGCGAGGAGAGAGGGGGGAAGAGTGCTGGGACAGGGGCATGAGCAGGCAGGAGCCACCCAGGAGATGCTCCTGGGAAGGCAAAACCTGAATGCTGGGCCCCGGTGAGCCGGGCTCTGCCAGGCCTCGGCCTTGGGCTGAGCCTGGGGCGCTCCCGCCTGCCTGGCCTGGCAAATCCCTCCTGTCTGCCAGGAAAAGGGAGGCTCCAGCCAAGGCACGGCTCCGGGCATCCCCATCCCGGTCACCTCCCGAGGGAGCAGCATCCTGAGCGCAGAGCCCTCCCAGCCGGGAAAAGAGAGGCAGCGAGGCAAAGGCAGAAAGAAAAGGCTCCGTGCAGCAGGCAGGGACTCGGTGATCCTTCTTTATTAGCGCTGTTTCCCGAGGTTTTTCTTGGCGAGGAGCAAACCCAGCGGTCCCTGGCTGTGAGCGGGTTTGCTGCAGCTCGTGGCACGCAGTTAATTCCCTGAACTGTTTAATTGAACAGCTCTGGGCGAGCGGACAGAACAGCGGCGCTTGGCTCTGCCCAGAGCGGCCTCGGGACCCAGCCAAGAAAAGGGAAATGGCAAGCACGGCGCTGGGAGAGGCTCGCATCCCGCTCGGCTCCTGCTCCCTCTGCCGGCAGCAGCTCCTGGGGCTGGCGAGCACACGAGGGGTGGCGAAGGAAGACGTGGATGGATCCCACAGGGAAGGATCCCACTGCCCTTGGAGGGTGCTTGGTGAGGAGCATCCCCCTCAGCTGGGCCTTTCCCTGGCTGCTTTGAGGGCCTGGGAGAGTAAATGCAGCTGGTGCCCATCCCCATCCCTGTTCCCATCCCATCCCATCCCATCCCATCCCATCCCATCCCAAGAGGATTCCAGGGCTGTGTCTCCTCTTTGCAGAGCACCAGGAGCTGCCTCAGGCTCCACCACTTGGGCAGAGGCAGGAGGACATGGGAATCCTTTCCAAAGGCAGTTCCAGCCCTGGGAATGGGGAAAGGGAGGGACAGCCCTGGCTCTGGGTGAAGGCAGCACCGTGTGACCCTACGGCTGTGTGGCCCATGGGGTGCAGCAGGACAAGGTGATGCTCCAGGAGAGGATGATCCTTCCGGATAACGAGATGCTTCAGAACAGCATCCAACCCAGCCTCGCCCCCACACCCACGCCAGCCTTTCCTCTGCAGGCAGGACGGGAGCAGGGGCTGCCCCTCGCCCCCGTGCCAGTGGAAAAGGAGGCTGCTTGTGCCCGGATTAACCAACCCTATAAATAGCGGGGCGGCCCCAGCCCGGCCCCGCGCCTGCCGCTGATCCGCCCGCCTCCGGAATTATCCCTCCAATTTCTGCCGCAGAGCCCCGAGCGCCTGGGCTGGCGCACGCGGGAGTTCACACCTCGAGAACAGAGCCTTATCTCGGCGCCGCGTGCAGGACAAGGCTGTTTTACTCCTCCCTCCATAACCCTCTTAGACTTAATCCCGTCTTTAATGCCGCTTGGAAGGGGGCTTTGAGCGGCTGTGCAGCCTAACTGGCTCTGACCTCTCCGGCTGCTCTCTCATGCCCATTTGGAGAACTCCGACTCTCGAAGCGATAACGGCAGCCCGGTAAATCCTCGCTGGGGAGCTAAAGCGATTGTCACACTTCGGGGAAGTTTACTCGCCAAGCAAACTCGGAGCAGCTTCCCGGCCCCGGCGGAGCGGCGTGGGGGTGCCCGAGGCGAGGGGAGGGCGGAGGCACCCGGTGGCTTTGGGTGGTGACCGTCCCCGTTTTAGTTTTGTCGGTGTGGATTTGGGTTGAAGCGCTCGAGGGAGGATTTCTGGTGGCCTTCATCCACCTGGCAAGAAGGATGGGGGCTCCCCGCTCTCCGAACGCTCTTCCCGTGGTGCTCTTCCCTCGTGGATTCCCCCAAAAATAAAGCAGCTGTGGGCTCTGGAACACCTTGCTGGTGTCCACGCCACAAATCACGCCCTGTTTTCCCCCGTTCCCAGCCACCCCAGAGCGCAGGAGCAGCTGTCCCGACGCTCATCCCGGAATAAAGGATCCCTCCCCGTGCGGCCCCGTGAGGTCCCCGGCAGCGCCGGGAATCGACACCTTTCTGTTCCGCTTTAAATTAATCAAACCCAGAGTCCCTATATTAATACTGTGGTGGGAATTAAAATCATGCAACGCATTAAAGATGTAATTTAAAATTAATAACTCATAATTATTTATCATGGCGTATCAGCTGGGCTATGAATTTCTCTTCTCACCCGGCATTCATTTCCTTCCCTTCCCTTCCCTCCTTCCCACGCCTCTAATAGCTGCCGGACCATTATGGATATCTGCGAGGGTTTTTGGGGAGATGCTGAGCTTAAGATGTAACATTCCAAATTTTTTATTTATTTTTTCTCCCCCCACCTCCCTGGTTTTCCTTGGGTTTGGGGGGAGAAGCTTCTCTGTGGTGAAGAGGAGGAGGATGCTGAGCCTGGGGGTGCTCAGAGAGAGCACCCTGAGAGAGTCCTGATGACTCTGGAGGAGCCAAGTGTGCTTGGCCATGGCACCCACGCAAAGCCCAGGAAAGGCCTTGGAACGCTGAGGAGTTTCCATCTCCACCCTGCTCCACCAGGAGCTCCCTGGGGCCCTTCCCCACCGGTCCTCCAGGGGGGAATTATGGACGAAGAGCAAGATGGATCCATCCCTCTGCTCATCCTCCACCCTGCTCCCGTTCCCCCAGCAGCCAAGAGGGACAACTCAGCCATTTTCTAGGGAAAACGTGGAAAAAGCAGCGGCGAAATCAAGGTGGGAGGAAGAGAGTGAAGGCCAGCAGGTCCTGCGCTGCCCTGCCTGCTCCCTCAGCGAGCTCCTGTGCCTCAGCCAAATCCCAAACAGCTGCTGCTGGAAGCTCACAGGAGGTGAAAATAAAAGAGGCAGAAGCGGCTCTGTCTCTTTAAAAATAAATAAATAGATAAAGACTAAAAAAATGCAATAAGTATATGCAAATGTGTTGAGCCGAACATCGCTGTCTGTGAAACAGATGAGGGAGAAAGTGCTTGAAGCTAGAGAGGAATGAGGCAGCCAGCGCTGACCTCGGGGTTAATAATTTTTACTTCTCCATCTCATTCCGTCCATAAAAAAAAATNGGGGAGGGCTGGGATGCTGAGGGGATCCAGCGGCAGCCGGAGCTCGTCCCGCCCCGTGGGAGCCGCGGGGGCTGCGGGAGAGGGGCCGGGGAGTGCGGGGCTGAGGGAGCGGCGTGCAGCTCCTCACAAGGCACGGAGAGCATCGGAGATCCAGGCTGCAGCTGTCCTCCGGGCGAGGACGGCGGCTGGGAATGGAGGAGCGCAGTAAATACCCCAAATCCAGTGACTTTCCAAGGCGCTGTGCCCCTGATGGGGAGGCTCTCGTGAGGGCGCTGGCGGCTGGAGGGTGATGATGATGGAGGGGAATCGCTGCTGCTCCACCCCACGGTGCTTCCACGGGCTGGCAAAAGCTCTGCTTTCCCTCAGATCCCTGGGCCTCGATGGAAAACCCACCCAGTGCCACAATCCCAGCAGCAGCAGCATCCTGCACCCCACCCCGTGCTGCACCCAGGGGTGGCTTCAAAAGTGGCTGCACCGAAGAGGATAAAACGTGCAGGCATTTCTGGGTGTAGATATTCCTCACCCCTCTGGCACTGCACCAGCCTGGATGTTCTCTGAACGAAGCCCCAGATTGTTCTGGGGTGCTGGAGGGAGGCAGCCCTGGCCTAGTGCCTGAGGTGCTGCTCCCACTTTGCTGAGCTGCAGCTGACCTGGAGTATGAACCAGAGCAGCACTCCTGGTTCCTTCCCAACCTGGGCTGGGATTGGGCTGCAAAAATCCCAAAATCCACCCCTGGGTGTGGGGGCTCCTCAGGCATGCCCAGTGATTCCCATATCCCCAGGGGTTTGGAAGCACACACTCGTTTTTCCTGCTTTTCCCCTCTTGTGTAGGACCCTATTCCTCAAACACTGAATTAAAGGAAAAGCCCCAAATAACCCCAGAGCATCCCCTGCTGCAGCAGGCCGGGTGGGGGACCCAGCCCCTCAAACACAGGGCAGGTCCTGCGGGAAGGCTGAGCCCCACAGGCCTGTGGGGTGCCCAGCATCTCGCTGGCCTTTGGGGGTCCTCCCAAAGCCCAGAGCTTCTCATGGAAGTGCTCTCCACACTATTCCCACTGGGATAACAGGAGCAAGGGGATGGACACCTGCCAGTGCCCGGGGCAGCCACCACCCTCCTCATCGCCGGGGGAGGATTGCAGGGAAGAACCCCAGCTCTGCTGAGCCCCAGGAGCTGCCCTTTCCCAAAGGAGGGTCTCATCCCTACCTGCATCCCTCCCTGCATCCCTTCCTGCATCCCTGCATCCCTGTCTGCATCTCTGCATCCCTGCCTGCATCCCTGCCTGCATCCCTGCATCCCTGCATCCCTGCCTGCATCCCTGCCTGCATCCCTGCATCCCTGCCTGCATCCCTGCCTGCATCCCTGCATGCCTGCCTGCCCTGCCTGCATCCCTGCCTGTATCCCTGCC
>VZTN01013255.1:0-67081 GCA_013400515.1 Erpornis zantholeuca | reverse complement strand
GGTGAGGAGATGGGGATGGATGAGGAGATGAGGATGGGTGAGGAGATGGGGATGGATGAGGAGATGAGGATGGGTGAGGAGATGAGGATGGGTGAGGAGATGAGGATGGGTGAGGAGCTGGGGGTGGGTGAGGAGATGAGGATGGGTGAAGAGATGAGGATGGATGAGGGCTGGGGCTGGATGAGGAGCTGGGGTGCAGAGGCTGGGCTGGAGGACATGGGGACCATGCACTGAGGTTGTTGGGGAACCGCCCCTGGCACCACCCAAAAATCCCCTAAATCCCATTTATCCCAGCAGCAGGGTGGGACTTCCCCTCATCCCTGCCGTGCAGCATCACCCCCCAGCCCTGCCCAAACCAGCCCTGAGGTCATGGTGAGGGGCTCCTGCCTGGCTGGGATCAGTGGAAGGCCAGCAGCTGCCACCTCGGGAATGATCCCCAACCCCTGGCAGCCCTGGCTGGAGGGGCTGCAGTCTCCCCCAGCAGCAACTCCCACCTGTCCCCAGACACGCTCAGGAATTACTTAATTCTGAGTGTATTAAAGTCCTCACCAGAGCCACCCACGGTGTGTCTGGGGAGAAGGAAGGAACAGCAGAAAGGGAACTTCGTTCACAAAGCTCTAGGCTGGCAGTGTCACCTCCTTCCTTCAAACCCCGCAGAGATGTTTCCATTAACCCCAGAAATTACAAGGGGCTTGTTTGCAATCTCGTTTGTTTTTCCCTCCTTCAGCCTGGCTTGAGGAGGAAGATCCCTCACCCTCCTCACGAGGTTTGGGATGTCGCAGTTGCTGGTTGCCAACACCAGAGAAAAATAGCTCAGAGAGGGGAAAACAACGTTTTTTTGGGGTCTGGAGTTGATCTGAACTTCTGAGCAATAAACTTGGAGGAGCCGAGCTGCATTAATCACGAAGGCAGCTGGAATGGGTGGGTGTGGATTTATACGGTGCAGGGGAAGCTCAGGGACACAGCAGCCTGTGTCAGCACCCATCACACCCCGGGGGGGCTTCAGGCAGAACCCCCCCTCCTGTGTCCCCCAAAATGCCCCCACAGCCCAGGCAGGAGCTGCTTTCCAGGGCCACTTGGTGCTCCCAGAACCAGAACCCCACCCTGGTTCCCATCCCTCACACGACACCTCCATCCCAGCAGGGCTCAGAGGAAAACGCCAGGGCCCCCAAGCAATGGGTGGGGGGCACACAAGCCCTTCCCCCTGGCTCCAAATCCCCTTTGATTCCTGTCCTGTCCCCGCAGGAGCCGCAGGCCCAGCCCTGCCCCCGCCGGGTGCAGACATCCAAGGCTCTGCTCAGCAGCCTGGAGCATCCCCAAAGCACGGGAGCACCGCATTGTAACACCTCTGCATTTCCAGACCTCTCAGCCTGCCTGGAGTTTGGCTGACGCTGGGTCAGAAGGGGGCAGAGGGAAAGGGACAGGACCCATCCCTTGGGAATGCAGGAGAGCAAAAAAATCTCCATTTCCAGAGTGGATGCAAGGGGAGAAAAAAAAGAGAAACCAGAAATTGTGCTGGTGCTCATTTTAACTGTTCAGCCACTTGTAGCCTGATGCCATCAGAGGAAATAAGGAGGTAAGAGGCACTCGAATGGTGCGTGCGAGAGGAGATGGAACAGAGACAAAACAAGAGCTGGGAGACAGAAGGAAGCACCGTGGCTTCCGAGAGGATGGAGGAGCTGGAGCAAAGCTGCCTTCCCGAGCTCCCACTTCCCAGGGCTGCACAGAGTTGGCAGCAATCCCTTTAAACTCCCTCTAAAAGGCCTCGTGGCGCGCCCTGTGCCACGGGGGCTGTGCCACCCCGGTCCCCGTGGGGCTGCCGGGCCGGGAGCGAGAGCTGCAGGCTGGGTCCCGCCGCTTCCCCAGCATCCCCGCGCTGCCGGTGCTCGCTGCCAGCGCCGTCCGCGGCCCGTGATGGACGAGGGGAGCTGACACAGCCGCCACCGTCCCCGCGAACGCCGCTCGATTCCTCCTGGAGCGCGGCCATTCGTACCCCGTGATGGATGCGGCGATCAAGGGGAGCGGCCGCGGCTCCTGCCGCCCCCTCCGTGCGCCGGCAGCGGGTGTAAATTTGGCAGAACAGCTTCACTAAGCTCTGGCTGTTTATTATCCGGGGCTCGCTGGCGTTGCTGCATCCCCTGCTCGGCCCCGCGCACGGGGAAAAGCGGGTGGGGGATGCTTAGGGACATTTCTCACCTGGAGGAGGGCTGGGAAGCACGGCCCGGCCGCAGAGCGTGGCTATCCAAGCATTTCTTACCTCCAGCGGGGTTTTTTGGAGGTCTTCTGTCACCCTGAGCAGGTAGAACCCCCCCGTGCCGCCCCTCCAGGTCCCCATCCCCTCTGGCACAGAGGCTGCAGGAGCAGAGATTCCCGGCAGGATTCGGGGCTTGGTGCCACTGCCAGCGCTGGGGCCTCACTCACTCCAAACCACCCCAAACCACCCCAAACCACCCCAAACCACCCCAAATCCCCCTCCCCTCACACCCAGCTGCCTCGGCAGGATCCATCCCCCGCTTTCCCACGGAGAATTGAAGGGATTTCTGCTCTCGAGCTGTGATGGGTTTGCTGTGCCAGACACCAACACAGTGGCACGGGTGGGTTTGGCACGGGTGGGTTTGCTGTGCCAGACACCAACTTTGCTCTCCCTTCCTTCCTCCCAGCCCGGCGCCAATCCCACGCCAATCCCCGGGACCCCCGGGCCGGGTGTGAGGCTCTTCCAGCACCAGCCCTCCCGAACCCGCGCTCCCGGCCGGAATATCCATGAGCCAAAGGGCTGGAGCACAAGGCACGCACAGCTGGGCAGCAAACAGGGCTGGGACGGGGAGGCGCTCCAGGAGAAAAAGGGGAGAACAAGAGGAATTGCAGCCCCGAGGGGTGACCGACAGGCACCGAGTGCCTGGGGCTGCTGCTGGCCAGGGATGACGGAGTGGGACCGGCCCCGTCTGCTCCCGGTGTCCCTCTGTCCTTCCCCCCGGTGTCCCTCTGTCCCTCCTCCTGACAGGCCGCAGAGCTATCGATGCCATTTGCCGCTGCCCGGAGCGCTTTGGTGATGGAAGATGCCTGCATTAGCACGAGGGGAAGCAGCAAAGGTCTCGAGAGAAAGAAAATATATATAAAAAAAAAAAAATAAAAAGAGCAGGTGGGTTCTGCAGCGGCTGGGGTGTGGGAAGGGTTAAGCACAGGTTTGCTTTGGGAAATGGGCACCTGGAAGTGAAACAACGGCAGCAGAAGGGCTTCGGTCAGGGAGAGGAGCTGCTCCTCTTGGTCCCTGAGTGTCCCCGGTGTCTGTCACCGCCTCCCTCCCTCCTGCCGGCAGCCAGAGCCGCGCCGTGAGGAGCCAGACAAAGGGGAAGGGGGGATTCTTCCTCTGGGGATGTCACGGGCCACGGGGAGCTCACAGCCTTCGGGGATGCTCCGGACAGAACCACTGGCCCCGGCAGCAGCTCCTGGCTCTGTGCTTTGCTCAAAGCCTCCCCAGAAGCAGAGTTGGGACCTCTCATCTCTGCCAGGGAGGTTGGCAGACTGGGGGCTCAGAAATCGTGGAATGGGTTGGGTTGGAAGGGACTTTTGAGCTCATCCCATCCCACCCCTGCCATGGGCAGGGACACCTCCCACTGTCCCAGGCTGCTTCCAGCCCTGATGTCCAGCCTGGCCTGGGACACTGCCAGGGATCCAGGGACAGCCACAGCTGTTCCCCTCACAGGGAACAATTCCTTCCCAATCTGCCATCCATCCCTGCCCTCTGGCAGTCCATTCCCCCTGCTCCTGTCACTCCAGGCCTTTATGAACAGCTCCTCTCCAGGTTTCTCCGGTGGAACAGCACCATCCCTCAGCCACCGTGACCCCTCCCAAGGATCAGCTTTTCCTAAGGCCACCACACCCAGCAGCTCCCCTTTCCACTGCCGGGGTTTGTGATAAACACAGGGGCACTGACCTTCCCAGCTCCCTGCACAGGTATTGTCCCAGTGGGAAAAGCCTCTCCACACCCAGCCAGGCACTGCAGACCTCAGCTGAGGTGCAAACACAGCTTTCCCCCACATTTTCAGGCAGGGAAAAGGGAGCGGGGAGGTGACAAGGGCAGCGTTTCCCACAGAAGGAGGCACCAGTCCTGGGTGGGAATTTCAAACATCAAACTGAAAAGCTGAAATGAAGAGACGTTCCCAGGAGTGCCGGAGTGGCTGCTGTGACGCTCCTGCTGGAACATTAATATTTGCCAGAAATAATTTGTCTTTAATCAGACACAGCCATATATTGAGTTTTATGTCCGTTCTGGATCAGCCTTTATTACCCTGGGCCACTCCAGCTCCCGAATGCTGTGCCAGGGATCAGCATCCAGGAGGCCACAGGAGCTGGGGCAGGAGGCACCCAGAACAGGGTCCCCAGGGCTGCTCCGTGCAGGGTGAGCCCCAGGAGCAAAGCACTTTTGGATGCTGAAAAGTTTAGTCATGGAGAAATTCTCCAGCTCTCAGCCTGCTCGTGAGGAGAAGTTGCTTTCTCACAGACGGAGCTGGGAACCAGCAGAAGTTTTGTGTAAAGTATTTAATGTGTTTTTGTAAACTACACCTCACAGGTGGTGTTTTTAGACTTTGTTACTGTAAGTTGTTGTTCTGGGGTGCTGTTGTAGCTAGCTAATGATGCTAAAGAGGTGCTCGCCCAAAAGCCAACACCAGCGATCCTGGTTATAAAAAGGACAAGATTTTCTTAATAAATGGCTTTTATGGCTCTTCTCATCTGAACTTATTGCCGTGGTTTCTTCCCATCCCCGGGGCTCTACTGCGACAGTGCTGCAGGAGAACAGCGACAACAAAAAGCAGTTTTGTGTTTCTGGGAGGTGGCTCCGAGCTCCGAGGTGGAGCGGGTGGGGCTGCAGTGAGTTCACGGCCGATCTGGAACAAACCCCGGGGCTTTTTCCTCGCGGCCCTCGCACAAGTGACACGTTCTGTCCGTGCAGAGCTGCAGGACACCTTCCCAGGCGATGACAAGCCCGTTCCTGCCGTGGCTTTGCGCTTCCAGCTTGTGCCAATTAACGAGGTGTCACCGAGAGCGCCGCAGCAGGGCCCCGAGCCGGCCCCCACAGCCCCTCCTGCCCACTCCTCGCCCTCCTGCAAGGCTCAGCCAGCCCCTCTCCCCAAATGGGGGTGCCCAAATCCCAAAGACTCGGCTGGAGGAGGAAAATCCAGCCCCAAACCCCTGGTGCCAACCCTCTGGCTCCACCACCCAGGTTCCTCCGAGGAGAGAAGCTCCAAAGCTGAGCAAAGCATCTTTAACTCAAATGCTGCTCCAGCACAGTGAGGAACAGCCCTGGGAGCTGGCAGGGACCAGCACAGTGAGGAACAGCTCAGCTCTGCCCTGGGGGCTGGCAGGGACCTCGCCCAGGGAGTGTCCTGCTCCAGAACCCATCTCCAGAGGCAGAGCTGTGACAGGAGGGCTCCAGCTGAGCGGGTTCCTGTGGTCCTGTGTGACCCCTGGGCTGGGCTGGCTCTGCAGCCACACATGAGCACAGGAGCAGCGATTTTGGGCGGGCAGAGCCCAAAAATCTGAGCTTTGTGGGGCAGCCCCAGCACTGGTGAGCACCCTGCCTGGGTGAGAGCCTAGCTGCTCCCTGAAGGGAAACCTTCCCAGCACCCCAAACGTAACATCTGCCATTGAACCAACGGGCACAGCTCAGCACAACACCCCAGAGCTGCCTGGAGACACCACAGGTGTCCATCAGTGACTTTACAGTCACGGAGGTACCCAGCAAAACCACCCCGAGGTGCCCGGGAGCCTCTGCCAGCCCCCAAGCCCAGCCCTGTGCCTCTCTCACCCAAAACCTCACCCAAAACCTCGTGTGCATCCACAACCTGCATCACTCAGGGTTTCTCCTGCCACCCAGCTCATCCTCCAGACACGCAGAGAGTCCCTTGGAGCCGACAGAGGTGGGGAATTGCACAGCCGAGCTCAGAGCTGGCAGGACAAGGTGGGGTCGGGGGGCTTGGACACCCTGCTCCGGTGTCCCACCACAGGAGCTGAACGGGGTGAGCTCCAAGGTCCCTCCCAGCCCAAACCTTTCCATGATTTTGGGACCCAGGCTCCCCTGGGTTGGATTGTTCCCCCAGCCCCAGCGCTGGGTGTACAGGGTGGTCACAGCACCAAACAAAACTCAGAATATTCATGGGCGAGGCTCCCGCCCAAAGCGGTCGGGGGAGGTTTGCTGAATACATTCAGGTAATTAATACATATGAGAACATTCCAATTCCTCTCTTTGCTGGTCCACAAACAGAAAGGAGCTAAATTCATTAGATTAATATTTGTTGAGACTTATTAGTTTAGCTCTAATTTCATGATCAGATGGCATTTTCAGGGAGTTGAAAAGCAAGCTCTAAAGATTCATTGGGTCTAAACCATGGCGTTAAAGGGCAAGGAATTCTAAAATTTCCCAGGAAAAGAGCCTGTGCCCAGTTGCTGGTTTGCTTCTAACACCATTATCCCTCCAGCTGGGGAACCAGGCACTGCTGCTCCTCGCTCAGGCTCAGCCCAGGGCTCAGGTTTGGTGACACTAAAGCAAACAAACACCTTCTCCAGCTGCCCAGACTCCCCAAAACAGGGCAGCCTCCCGGCTCTGATGGTGCCACCACCCGTGAGACCTCAGAGGAAGGTCCAGATGCCTTTAAGCCATCTTCTACTTGAGCTGGGTGACGAGCACTGGGCTGACTGGGGCGGTGACCCCACGGGCACCAGAGTGACCCCAGCCCCTTGGTGCTGCAGCCAAGCAGGGACCTCGCCCCGGGGTGAGGCTGCCCCTCATGCCACCACCCCATGGACCCAGCAGCTGTGCTTTGGGCGGGGCAGGGGCACAAACCAGGCTGCCGACCCCGGCTGCGGCCCCGCCGCTCCGGGCGCGAACTCCTCCGAGCCCCCGGGGCCAGCGGAGTGCATTTCATCCCACGGAAGGCTTTTTAGGGCAAAAAAAGGCTTCGTTGTGTGCACCAGGGAGCTGGAGAGAGCAAGGAGTGCTCAGGGCATGGCTGCCCAGCAAAATTCCTGCCCCCGAGCAGCTCTGGATGCCGGAGGATTTCCCAGGCTGTGATCTGGGCGTGGTGGGGAAAACCTGGGCACGTCCCCCGAGGCAGCCTGGGGAAGGGCACTCCCCTCGGAGGTGACACCATTCCCTGCTCCTGAAGGAAACTTCCAGGGAGGCAGCGCTGGCTCTGAGGTGTCCTTATCTCAATTAGAGCCCCGGGAAATGCTCTCGGCTGGCGGAAGCCACGGCAGAGTTTTGGTGGCTCTGCCCCATCTGGGGAGAACCCGAAGCTCGGGTGGCAGCGCCGAGGTGCCAAGTCCAGGTGCCAGGTCCATTCCCAGGGCTCCGAGGCACCGTCCTCGTCCCGTGGCGCGTTGGCCGCGGCCAGGAGCAGCGTGCACCGGCCCGGAGGGGTCAGCAGGCGGCAGGGGCAGCTCCGCCCGGGGTCACCCCTCGGGCCGGGCCCGCGCTGGCAGCTGCCGGGGGGGTGACCCCCGCGGGTCCCCGCGCTGACAAAAGGCCTGTCTTCTCTCCGCCTAAATGATTTAAATTCTAATCAAACATCATTTATAGCACATCTCGGAGCCGTCTCCCGGGAGCTGGTCCCACGTGAGCCGTTGCCAGGGCAACCGGGGGGTCTCATTTCAGAAATGTCAGATTGCATTATTGTCTTCACACTTCTCTGATAACCCGGTGTCTCTCCCGCTCCTGCCGCCGCCCCCCTCCCCGCCAGGCAGCCCCCGCTCCCCGGAGGAAATCACCGGCTCCGTTTCGCTCCCGGCCCGGCCGCTGCCTCCCTCCCGGCGCTGGGAGGGTCCCCGCGGGCTCTGCCCCGCTCGGGGCTCGCTCGGGATGGGAGCCAAAGGCAGGGCTGGGCTCCTGTTCCCCGTGCTGGGGTGCGGAGCTGCTCGGGGCTCCTTGGGTTCCTGTTCCCCGTGCTGGGGGCGGAGCTGCTCGGGGCTCCTTGTTGGCTCCCCCAAAAAATTAAGGGGGAGAAGGGTGGGCAGAGCTCAGAGCAAGATTTTGGTCTGTCCAGGTGAGCTCCTGCAGCCCTCACAGCACGTCCAAGCAGGGACCCAGCCCTGAGGGGACACTGAGCTCCTCCTGCCCGGGCACGGTGGGCACCGGGGCCCAGCCAGGTGAGGGATGGTCCCTGGGACACCTCCTGGAGCTCCTGCTCCTCTGCTCCGTGATTTTCCCTTCCCCCTTCCAGGGGAAGCTGTCCCTGCCCACGGCAGGGAGGTGGAGTCACCTGCTCTTCAGGGTCCCTTCCAGCCCAAACTCCAGCTTCTCATTCCCACCTCTTCTGGAGTCAGGGCTGAGCTGCTCTGGACCCTCCGTGGCTCCGAGGACCCCCCAGGTCCCGATTCCCAGGTCCCAGAGGCCGGCCTGGAGCAGTGACACCTCTGCTGAGCCTTCAGCGCGGTCCTGCCCAGCCCTGAGACGCCAAAACCTGGCAGGGCCGGGGCTGCCACAGCCGCTGGGAACAACATCCTGGGGGAAAACAGCCCAGACAGTGATGGTCTCGCGGCCCCAGGGAATAACGGAGGTGTTTTAATGATTATTCCACCACAGCTTAGGGGAGCTGGGTGCAGAAACTGGGCCCAGTGCTGTGTTCCAGGCTGTTCCCCACAGGAGCTGTCCCTGCTCGTCTCCCACACCATCCCAACAGCCCCGATTCCCCTGCTGTTAACCCTGTGTCCTGCTGGAAGGTGACAGGGCAGTGGTGGTGGCATCCCCGCGGTCCCCAGGCACCGTCAGGAGCCCACCCGTGCTGTTCCCACCCCCCCATCCCTCCGTCCCTCCATCTGCCTGATAAACCCCCGATGAACCTCCCAGCTCTGCCTCTTCCCAAAGAGCAAACCAGCCCCGGCCCAGGCGGTTAATATTTAACCGAATAAGGGCCATAAATATGGAAAATGGGACTTTTAATTAAATAAGCAGCTTTTAAAAGGGCCCTTGGGCCGAAGAGGCTTTTGTTTAAATATGATTGATTTGACACGTCCTTTCCCTCCCGCTCGCTCCCTCTCCTGCTCGGTGCAGGGATGGGAGGGAGGCTGCAGCACGGTCCTGCTGCAGGACCCTGCTCCTGCCTGCTCCCAGCCAGGCTGCTGCCCCCAAAACCCTGCCCACAGCCTCGGGCACACGGCTCTGTGAGGGTGGGAGCACTGGGATGGGCTCTGAGCAAGGCCAGCTCATCGGGTTTTAAGCCCTAAATGGGAGCAGAAGGTTTTCCCTGGCGGCTGAGCCACCCTGGTTCACCCTGGCTGGCAAACCCAGGGATCCTGGTGATACCCTGCAGCCCCGGGGCAGCATCTGTGCCTTCCCCATGGTGGGTCCCCTACAGAGGTGATGGAAGGAAAACTGAGGCAGGGAGCAGATGGGCAGCACAGCCAGCGGAGAGGACTTCTCCCAGTGCTTTGGGGCCGGGTTCAGCCCCCCAAAATCTCCTCACACACACACACAGAGGCTCTGGGAGCACACATGGAGGGAAAACAGGTCTCAGTAACTCTGTTGCTCCCTGACCTCCGGGCAGTGCCTGCCAGAGCAAGTGGCACCAGCCCCTCCTTCCCTGCCCAGGCACGGGGGGTTCATGGGCTGCCAGGGGCACTGGGATGTTCCCAGTGATGCCAGGATGATGTTTTGCCTTTTCCTTTCACACCCCTCTCACACACCCTTTTATACAGTTTGATGCACTCTCAGTGCTTTTAGCCCCACACTTGTACCTCCCCAAGGCTGAGAACTCAGCTCAGCCCCACGGCACCGTTAAACCAGGAGAGCAAACATCCTGGGAGCCCCAGACACCAAGGGCCTCTCCAGAACACATTTGGGAACCTCAGCCAGGCCCAGCCAGGGGGAAGGTTCCTCACAACGAGGGTTTCACTCCAGCCTCTCACTGGGGGATCTCTGATAAATATGTTAATTTTGCAAGGTCTAGAATTGTGTGTATTTGGGTGTGTGGGGGCAGTGTGTGCATTTTGGGGCATTGCACCTGGCCCAAGTGCTGCACCCAAGGATCCTGAAATAAATCCCGAGGTACAAACCCCTTTTCCCCATCAACTGTGTTTTAGTTTTAACACCAGGGAAAGGCAACACCAGAGCTGGCAGAGCCCTGGGGAAGTGTTGGAGTGCAGGTGGCCCTGCCCAGACCGGCAGTGCCACCCCCTGAGCAGGGTGACCCACGGCAGTGACCCACTGTGCCCCCCCTGGCTGCTGGGGCACCGTCAGGCCTGGCTCTGTAACAAACAGGGCTGGGGTGAAGCCGTGGCAGGCTGAAGGTCAGGAATCACTGGGAAAAGATGGGAAAAGGACCACAGGATAGAGCAGAGCTGCAGGGGAGGATGCAGTGCCCATCCCTGGCTGCAGTGGGGCACAGAGGAGCTGGGAAAGGGCACAAAGGACATCCCCAGAGCTGAATGGCCTCGGGATGAGGGACCAAGAGAAGAAGCAGCCCAGTGAGGTTCCTCTCTCAGCTCTCAGCTGGCTCCTCCTGAGTGTTTCCCACCCGTGGTTCTCCCAGTCCATCTCCCACAGGCTGCCCTCCCTCAGTGCTGCCCCGGCAGGTTTCAGCTGAGAGCTCACAGTTAAATTATCTCCACAAACAACTCGGGGCAAGCAAACATTCCCTGGGCCCAGACCTGCTGCTTCGATGGGATTTCATGAGTGAAGATGTGAAAATGGAAGGAAAGCAGTAATTTGGAAAAGAGCACGTAGGGATTCACGTCATTGTGGGGTATCCCTGGGTGTGAAAATGCCCAGCACGAGGTGCCCAGAGCCAGACGGTGCTGCTGAGGGACCTGGTCCCACAGAAACCTCACTGAAGTCCCCTCAGGCTGGCTGGATCCGGTGCTTGAGGCTCCTCCCCGGGGATGAGCATCCTCTATGGGATCCAGCTCTGGGATGTGTCCCAGCGTGCTCGTGCTGGGGTGCCCAGAGGTCTCTGGGACCAGTGTCCAGCTCTGGCGGCACAGGGAGAGCTGCTGGCACTGCTGGACACTCCCAGGCCCCCTGGAGTGACTGCAGGTCCCTCAAACCCCTCACTGGACTTTGTGTATTTCCCCCTAAAAGCAGCCAAGCAGTGCCTGGATGAGCTGGTGATGAGCTGCCCCTGCCAGGGCTCCTCTCCTCCCAGCCCCTCTGGCACCCTGGCTTTGGGTGCCCATTCCCAGGCACTGCAGTGGCCTCGTTTTTCTCCCTCTGAAATCTGGGCACGTCTCAGCCCTGGTGTGCAGCTTCTGAGCAGCAAAACGTCCACGAATCCTGGTGTTCCCTTCAGCCTTGGTGCTTAAACCTCCTCCCAGCCCTTCCCTCTGGGCGCCACGGACATTTTTGGGTGGGGGCAGCGGGGGAGATGGAGCCTGGGGACAACCCCGGGCAGGGTTTCTCTGCTCTGCTCATGTGCTGGAGCACCCTGAGGGTTTTAAGGTTTTCAGTGCCTGGACAGACAATTTGAAAAGCAAATCCTAAACCTATCCCGGCTTGCATCCAGATAGAGGTGGGAGAAATCCACGTCCCAGGGGCTGGGAAAGGATGTCCTGGATGTCCCTCCCCGGTGGCGTGGCTCCCTGCCCGCCCTCAGCCCCGCTGACCTCGGGGAACGCTGCGGGCGCTGATGCCGAGGGCTCCCCAGACCTCCCTCCCCAAACCCTGAGCCAGCCCGGCTGAAGTGCTGAGCCCTGCTGGACTCGGGAGCCTTTTCATGGATTCAGGCTCACATTAACCTCGGTGAGAGAACCAAGCTGGCCGGCGGCGCCGCGCAGGGCTCTGCTCCCAACACGGGGCTGCTCCTGGGGGCTCGAGGCAAAAGGCAGAGCTCCTCCTGGCAGTGCAGAGATAGAGATTTAGGGTTTTTTTAAAGAAAAAAAAAAGGGGGGGGGGGGAGGGGGGGAGAGAAAGGCCCCGTGTTTGCAGCCAACACGTGTAATCTGTTGCAGCCCTTGTCAGACAAAACAGTTTTGCCGTTAAGACAGCGATTCCCAGAGGGGAAAGGGGCGAAGTGAAAATACTTTATCAGCTGCCTACATATGTAAAGCAGTACCCTGGTTGAAAAGCAAAGCCTCTTTCCCTTTGAAAGCAGGGAAGGGAGAGACGGGAGGCGACTGCCTGGGAGCGGGGACAGAAGTGACACAGGCACAAAGCCCAGCGCAGCAAACCCCAGGCCTCCCTCCTCAAATGCTCTTATCTCCCTATCGGCCCCAAAAAACTACCTGGCTGTGGAGAGGGAACAAAACCAGATGTGGCTCCATTTGGCAAACTTAAAACTTGGGTTTTAATGTACAGAATGTGTTTGTAATGTACAGAAATGATTGAATTCAGACGTTAAGAGCAGGTTCTGTCAGAGCGCCCAGGTCAGCAGGGAGTGTCCATTGCTCCAGGCACCTCTTCCCCCAGGCTGGGCTGAGATGAAGGGAATCTCTCCCTGCCTGGATCTAAGAAGTGATGCTCAGGAGCTGCCAGCAGACAAGGGTTTTCCTTCCTCTCTGAATTAAAAGTCTGTTTGAAAGGCTGGGAATGCCAGGACCTGGACACACAGCATCAATCGGCCCCTGGCTTCACAGGACTGGGGGACTCTGCTGGCAACAAGTGCACTTGGCTCCTCACGGAGGCTTCTCCTGCTCCATCCAGCAGCCAGAGCCCTGAGAAGATGGGGAAAAAAATTAATTCCATGGGGCAGCTCCTCAGCAAGGGAGGGACACAGGGGGACACGGGCCGGGCTGGGGGACACCGAGCTGGCACTGCCAGCGGGATGGAGAGCCCAGGAGGGGCTGAGATCCACGGGTACAGAGGCACAGAGGCAGGAGGGAGGTAAGAAATGGGGTGGGGAGGGAGGGGGAGAGAAGGAGGGAAGGAAGAAGGAGAAGGGCGGACAGGGAAGCGGCGGCGGGGGGAGAGGGAAGGAGCCCGCGCCCATCTGGGCCATGCATCACAATGAAATTGCCCCGCATCAAAAATTCACCAGCCAGTGAATTTTCAAGGGATTTGTAGTAATTAGATGACAAAATGCTGGCAAATCTCAGGCTTGCCAAAGATGTTACTCAGGGGTCAAAGACTCGACACTTTTGGCTGGGTAATTTGTAAGTGTCAATCACACTCAGCCATCAGAGGGAAGGGGGAGATCCACCGGCTGAATCCTCACGCAGTCCAAGGCTCCTGCCTGCTGTGCCCCCTCCTGCTGCCCCCCGGGCCTGCAGACCCCCAGCTGACACCACACCGGGGGGATTTGGTTCCCCATCTTTTAAATTACCAGCAGAAACTCCCCAGGTTTGGTTTTTCAGCAGCGATCCTGCCCGGGGGGATGAGCCCGGCCTGTTTACCCTGCTGGGGGGCAGGGTGGGCTGGGACCCTCCCGCCGTGATGCCTCTGCAGCCCTGCCCCGGGGTTCTTCTGCCACGGGGTTGGGATTGCTCCAGGCACAGTCCAGGATGGGACACTGCACCCTCCTGCTTCCCAGGGCTGAGCCACTGGGCTGAGCTTGGTTGAAAATGGAATTAAAGCAGCTCCTGCCCACGATCTGCCTGTTCCTGCCTCTCCAGCGGCGTCCTGGGGACTTTGGAGCCACCAGAGCCACCCCATGGACTGTCTCTGCCTGTGCTGGCTCTGTTGAAAAGCCCAAGTTAATTCAGAGCCAGCAGGATGCTTCCAGCCCCAGCTCACCCCACACCCCCACCCAGAGGCTGGGGGAGGAGAGAAATTCAAAGGTTTTCTATGTCATCAGCTTTAAACCAGACCACAACATCAAAAATTAATGCTTTGCCCAAATGCCAGGACAGATCCCTGCCCCAGGCAGGTGCGAAGGCTCCAGGGTGGGCTCGGCCTTGCTGAGGCTGAGGTTAAGCTAGGGTTTTGCTGCCAGGTTTTGGGGACAGAAGATGGCTCTGAGGGGATGGCTGCCTACCCCAGATCTCTCCTGGAGAGATTTTTGCCTTTTGTGGTCTGGTTTCTAAGATGAAGTAGAAAATGCTCCAGACATCTGAGGGGGATGGCTGCTAACAGGGGCTACACTCATCTCCAACAAGATCTGGGGTCAGCACCTGTGGGAGAGGCAGGAGCCTGCTTTTCTCTCCACATCTCCTGGCTTACAAAGCTCTCCTTGTTACCCCTGCTGGGTCCCAGCTCCAGCTTTGGGCTGTGGGGGTGGTTTAAGCTGCGGGGAAGGGATGGGGAGGTGCCACCCCTGCACTCTGAGGTGACCCCAAGGGGAAGCACTGCACATCCCAAACCCCCTGCCCACCTGAGGAGGCCATCACGGGGAAAAGGAAGCTGAGGGAGGTTTGTTTGCTCCATCCCTCGCAGTGCGCTGGGAGCGTCCCTAATCCAGCGGTGTGGGGAGGGGAGGGACGGGGAAAGGGAGGGAAAGGCAGGAGGGAAATTGCCTCTGGACAGAGCTGCTGTGGTGTGGCTGAATCCAGAGCCGTTCCTTGCTGCGGGACAGGGAGAGCTGGAAGGGGAGCCGAGCACAGCGTGCGCCCCACGGGGGGAGCTCAGCGGCCGCAGGCTCCTCCTCAATTTCAAAGTCACCTGGCAGCTGCAGACAGCTTGCAGGGCAGCCTTCCTCCAGCTCCTGCTGCCCGTGTTTCTATAGCCCTGATCAGGGCTGAGTCTGCAGAGGGGTTTTTCCATGATTTCCTTTATCTTCACTCGATCTAGCCTTCAGCTGCTGCTGCAGAACATTTGCTGGGAAGCAGCAGCAGCGAAGGGCTCTGCCTGCCACTGCTCTGTCCAGGGCTGGGCTCCTGGGAGCCATTCCCTGCTCCCAGGGGTGTCCATGGGGTGTTTGCTCCCTGGCAGAGCCTGCTGCTGGCAGCCAAAGCCCCCCGGCCCCACCCCGCTGCACCTGAACACAGCTCCCACCACCGCCCCGCTCGCTCCTGCGGGAGAAAATGAACCAGGAAACGCCAAATGTTAGTGGAGTGACCACGAAGAAAACCTTTTCCCCCCCAGATCACCTCTCCTGACACACACCACAGCCCTCACCACCCTCCCACTCTGTCCAGCAGCTTTGCTAAACCCTGAGCTGGGGGTGATGTCCCACGTGGGGACACGGTGACGCTGGCTCTGTCCCCCCTGGCCCACCACGATCCTGGGGCTGGAATAGAGACACAAACCTAATTACGTGGCACTAATTATGGCCTGTGGAACGTAGGGGCTGTGCTGCTGCAGGTCCCAGGGGAGGAGAGACCCTCCCTTCTCCAGGGTCCTTCCCCATCCCTGCTCCTGTGCTGGCAGCACTTCCTGCTGGCACCGATTCAGGGCACACCGGGCACACCCCCCACCAACGCCTGCTCCTGCTCTGCCTCCCTTCCCAGCTCCGGTTTGGGGTGAAAGCCTCCCTTATTAGCCAATTTGGATCCCTATTTACTGTGAATTACTGAGCCTGATTATTATTCATGGCTGGCGAAGGCTGAGCTCTCAAGCCCGGCCATGCAAAGATTTCTCTTCCTCTCCAGTGCATGTGTTTAGGGAAAACAGGAGGCAGAGTGCCTCAGTCAGGGAAGCTGCACGCTGCCTCCCCCTCCTCCTGCTGAGGAAGGTGCTGGAATGTGCTGGTGGAAGCTGGAATGTGGTGCTGTGAGCCAGGGTGAAGTCCAGATGTGTTGGATTATTGGTCCCTTCCAGCTCAGCTCCTTCTGGGATTCTGTGGTTAAGGAGAAGCTCTCCAAATCTCCCAGCCAGCCTCCAAGCCAACTCTCTCAACTTGCATTTGCAAATTCTTCCTGAAGTCCAACCTGAACCTCCCAGAGGAGATCCCAGAGCCGCTGGAGTCAGCAGCAGGCAGGACACAGGGGATGGGAGCTGCTCCTGCAGCCCTGGCAAAGGGTGCACGAGTGGCACCCACGGTGCTGGCTCGGCCCCTTGGTGCTTCCCAGAGCTCATTCCATGGGACACACCTGGGAGGAAGCCCAGGCAGGATGGGACTGAAGGGATGAGGAGAGCTGGAATTCCTGAACTGCAGGAAGAGGCAGTGCAGTGGGGATGCAAAGGAACCACCAAGAGCTCACGGCTGCTGCCTGCCCGGCCCTGCCAGCGCTCCTGCCTCCTCCCCTGGCACAGGGAGGGAAACACAGATGGGTCAGGAGCTTTCCAAAGGGAACAAGTCCCTCTGGGCACTCGCAGGGGCTGGCAGTGCCCAGCAGCCCAGGCTCCCTGGAGATCCCCCGTGCCTTGCCTTGCTTTGCCGGCTGTCCCCATGAGGAGATAAAAACCCCCACAGGCCTCTGGCAGCCATGAGGGAGAGCTGCTTCTACATTAAAACCCCTTAACCCTCCCATTCAGTGAAAAAGCTGCATTTGAATAATATCCTAATCCAATTGCAGAGCTGGCCCTGGGGAGGGGGATCTGGAGGGTGCCTGGGGAGCAGCTGCAGCTGCTGAGCTCCAGCTCTTGTCCAGTCTCGCCCTGGATGGAGCTGTCACAACCTGACAGAAACCCTGGCACAGCGAGCTCCAGCCTGGGCTCTGCTGACCCCACAGGGACCCTGCACCATCCCCAGCAGGCAGAAGTGAGTGTAAACCACTGCCTTCAGCTCTGGTGGGGAGAGCAGGAGCTGAGCCCAGAGCCCAGCTGGGCTGGCTGTACCCCAGCTCCTGTCTGCAGGGCCAGGCCTGATGAGTGACTCTGCCTTGGAGCTGCTCACCCCCTCTGCCACCAGCACAGCCTGGGGACAGCCCTCCCACCCCAAAGGGGACACCCAGATGGGCCTCAGCCCCTCCCTGTGCCCAGCTCTGCCCAGGGCAGCTGAAGGGGGACAGGCACACACAGTGACACTGACCCTGGGGTGTCAAGAGCCACAAAACAGGGGGGACAGGGCTGGTGCTGATCCCAGCCCCGTTCCAACAATCAGTGTGCACTCACTGGGTACAGACAAAACCTTCCTGATAATAGGAAAGGAACTCTTCCCCCTCCCAAACTGAACAAGAGCATTGCAGCAGCACTGGGGGAGGCTGTTCCCAGCTTCAGCTGCGTGGACAGGTAAGAGTTTGCATTATTTTATCATTAGGATTGTTGCAGATCAGGGGGAAAAAAAAGAACCAGGCAGTGGGGAGTGCTGGATTTCTGCAGAGCTACTTAAGTGATTGTTTTAATTCAGGGCAATTAGCAGGTGTGTGCTCGTTCCCAGAGAATTCCTGCTGTAATTCTAGGGGTGCAACGTGTGGGACTCTCAATACGTAACCAAGAAGTGGAGCAGGAATTAACTCCAACTGTTCTCCAGAGCTGGGATCAGCACTTCCATAATTAATGTCCAGGCACACATCTATCTGTATACACATACACAGCCCCCCCTGCTCACATCAAACAGATTTCCTTGATACCAAATTGCCTGAAAAATTAACCAATGTCAAACTGCTCCACAAGATAAGTATCATTAAGGGAAAAAGAAAATCTTCATTATGTTTGAAGGTACAGGGGAAAAAAAAAAAACCCTCATGAATGTTTTCCAGCGTGTTCCCAGCCTGGGAAATAACATGTTTTAAAACATATCAAAGGGTTAAATTAATTTTCATTAAAATTTAAATTTGAGAAGGCTCCCTCTCTTCTTTCCTCCCTCCTCCCCCTTTGAACGTTTGACTGGCAACCATTTCATATTTCAATCTCGGCAGAACAAATTGAATTAGATGTTGAAACCAAACTCTGCTCTGTTCTCTAAAGCCTACATGCTCTGCTTGTGCTAATCCTTTTCGTCGCCGCTGCAGACCTCAGAGACACTCAGCAAGAAACCTGCCCTGCCACAAAAGACAATGAAGGGAAAGAGGGGGAAAAAAAAAAAAAAGCAAACCAGAAAAAAAAAAACCTCCCCCACAGGAAAATCCAAGCCCAAGGTGCAGCACTGCAGAGCTCTGCTGAAATCGTGAGCTGGGTGATGCTGGAGGGGACCCTGCCCTGGCTGCTCTGGGCTGCTCCCTCACAGGCAGGGAGCTCAAACATCCCTGCTGAGAGGGCATGGGATTCAGCTGCAGCTGCCCTGCAGCCATGCCCTGGTGCAGAGCTGTGCCAGCTGGGGCAGGGAGCAGGGCTGGAGATGCCACTCACTCAGAAAAGGAGAATGGAGCTTGTCACCCCTTCAGGTGACACTGCCACCCCTCTGCCAGTGCCCTTCCCCACGCTGTACAGGATCTTCCCCTCAGCTTCCCCGCGCACTGTACAGGACCAGGGTTTTACACCACAGCCCTGAGACATCCCCAAGGGGTACCCCCGAATTCTGGTCTGTCCCCAGAGCCAGCATTGCCAGGTCCTGGCAGGAATGGCTGCTGTGGGGTCTGGGAAGCCTCTCCATGGCAGTGCAGGGCTCTGGAGCTGCAGCACAGTTGGGGGCACTGGTGAGGGGTGTCCCAGCTCAGGTCCCTGGGCAGGAGCTCAGCCTGTTCCTGGGACTGCACCCAGGGCTCTGCAGCCTCAGGCCCAGCAGTGCTGAGCCCTGTTTTGGGGAATTTGGCAGAGAACCTGGGATGGACACATCTAAGCACAGGGCTGGGCTCTGAGCAGTACCATGGGTCCTGTCCCTCCCATGCTCCTGCAGCCCTGCCCAGCCCACCCTCGGGCTGGAGAAGGGCTCACAGCACACACACCCGGGGGCATCCCGGAACCAGAGCTGCTCCAAAGGGACAGACATGATCCCAAAGCCCTGGTGCTGCACGGAGCACGCAGGGATGGTTTAAGCCAGCTCAGATGCTGTGGCTGGTGAACAGATTCCCATTGGACATCCAGGGTTGCCACCGTGGCTACAAACACCAGGGACACCACGAGTCCATCTCCCCTCTCTTGGACCTGCACAGGCTGAGCTCAGGGCTCTCAAAAGGAGCTGAGGGGTTTGCCAGGACTGCAGGGTTTGACCTCAGGGAGCCATTTCATCCTGGCTCCCCCCTGCCATCCCATGTTTTCCAGCCTTGAAATGCCACTCCAAGGCACCCCAAGGAGGAGCGATGCCAGCCAGGACTCACAGACCTCGGGGTGCGTTGCCTTTGGAGGGAGAGAAGCCATGGAGGTTTTGGTGCTGGCAGGGAAAAGGCCTTTGCCAAACTCTGTGATGTGGTGGCAGCTGCAGGGTGGTGTCCAAAAGGGGACTTGGATTTTTTGGCAGCCCGGCTGTTGTGCCCCAGGCACAGGGAGGGACAGTTCACACCCCAACAGTGATTCCTGCTGCAGCAGGCAGCTCATGGAGCATGCCCAGGGCATGGCCTCACCTCAGCATGGGGCCCAAACCGAGCCCAGATCTGGGCTGGAAACCCTGGGAGCGCAGCCATGGCCCTGTGGGGTGATGGGGCAGAGGCAAAGGGTGGGATCCCTGCTTGGAGGCTGCTGAGCCTTTGGAATTCCACCTTCTCCTGCCCCTGGCACTACCGACCCTGCAGCAAGCCAGGACACTGTGACCTTTAGGGCCGGCCCCACTGCCCCAGGACCCACCTCAGGCAGCTGTTAGATGTCCTCATCTTTGTTATTTTCCTCCTCTTCCAGGTGCTCCATGATTTCATTCAAAACCTCCGATCGTCTTTTCTTCTTCGGGGAATCTGTCCAGGCCCAGGCGGGAGCAGAGCGGGGAGGAAGAAAAGCGAGAATCACAACCTGGACCCACACGCAAGCACCTGGGAGGGGCTGAGGGGGCTGGAGGCAGCAGGACACCCTTCCAGGTGAAGGTATCATCTACTTCTCCCCCCACACCCCACCAGGTCCTGGCAGGAACTGGGATTCCAACACCTCCCACCCGAGCTTTAGTTGGTGGTGATGCCAACTCTTCCTGCTGACACCAGCTCACAGTGGAATTCACCATTTCCCTGTGGAAAGCAGCTGCAGGACTATCCAGGGGTCCATCCAGGCTCTTGGGGGGACACAGCCCCACCAACACCCTCGCTGAGACCATCCCCTTGCAGCAGCCCAACCCTCATCCCTCCCCTTGGAGGTGATGCCCCCGCTTTGGCCCTCCTGCCCCACACCACAGCACCCCCCTGGGACCACGCACACATCCTTCCCAGTGGATGCAGGAGAGGGAGGAGCCCTGCCAGCACCTGGGGGAGCATCCCGACCCGGCAGCGAGGTGACAAAGCCATTTGGTCCCTGCTCGGAGGCTGGCACCCTCCCTGATGCTGGGCAGGCAGTGCCCTCCCGGCAGGAGCCATGGCACAGCCCCCTCTCCCCCCTGGCTCCCCAGCTCGCCCGCAGCACATGGAGAACAGCTGTTTAAATCCTGCTTTCAGACATCAAAAGCCTCGCTGGGTTTCTCAAACAAACAAACATACCATAGGACTAAAGAAAAGGTGTAAAATAAATAAATGGAACAAGCTGTGCATTTTCTTTTAGTATTACAGCTGCTGCGGGAGATAAACAACAAGTAAATGTCACAAAACATCAATACAGAAGAAATTAACCTGACAAAAGCTCACATCCCCCCCCCTCTGCCTCCCCCCAACTCCCAACAATTTTGCATTTCTGGAGTTTCCCATCTAATGATTTTATTTTTCAATTAATTCCTTGACGGCGAGCCAGAACCTGCCTCCCTCTCCCTGGGGGCTGTGGGGATGGGCAGGGGGACGAGGGTGCTGAAGGACCCTGCTGCCCTCCCAGCACCCACCCCACTGAGCTCAGGGGAGCTGAGGGGGACACAAGGTGCCACCCCAAGACCCTCCAGCAGCTCTTCCCCTGCTCCCTCCCTGCTCAATCAGGGCAGTCTCTCCCAGTTCAGTCACCCGAAGGCACAAGGGATAACCTGCCCTGGAGGAAGGTGCCAGCTCAGCAATTCTCCCTCTCCTTTCCTCTGCTCCTGCTTTGGAATGGCCTCAAACATGGTCCCATCTCCCAAATCCATTGTGGGAACCGTGTCCTGTACCTGCCACCCCTTCCCAAGCAGACCCTGGCAGGCCCCACACGGAGCTCTTGCAGCAGTGAAGCTGCACAGCAGAGGGAGAGCTGGGTATGGGGTCTGGGTGTGCAGAGGAGAGCTGGGTATGGGGTCTGGGTGTGCAGGGAGCATCCCTCAGCAGAGCAGGACCTGCCATGGCATGGGCAGGGAGCTGGCAGGAAGAAGCTCCCCACTGCACCCCCAGATTCACCAGCTCGGCCACGGGGGGCACCGGGAGCATTCCCCTCTTGTCTGACACAGGGAAAATAAAACCCCAGGAGGGTGGGGAGGCGACTCGGTTCGCCTTCCGTTCTGCTGCTCCGAGCTGGTTAAGGTTTGCCCGCTAACGATCCCATTTGCTCCCTTTAAACAATGGGCAAAGCCGGCGGGGGTGGGCCGGGAGGGGGATTACCACGGGATTAGAACGTGGCAGGGTTGCGGATGCCACGCTAATCCTGCAGGGTTTTACTCTCCGGCTCCGGCATGTGTTTGCATTAGTTACAGATGCTCTCGGAAAAAAAAAAAAAAAAATTAAAAAAAAAAAGGAAAGGAGAAAGGAGGAAAAAAGGGAGCCCAGTGAGGGGAAAGGAAACCGGGGGGTCTGGGGCCAAAGCAGAGCGGTGTGACAAAGGTGATGGAGGCAGGGAAGACATTCCCATCCCGCCAGGAGGATCAGGTCCACGCCTTCCCTGGCAAAGCCCCTGCTTCCAGCAACAGCTGGGAATAACCAGGGATGAGCCACAGCAGGGCTCAGCTGCTTCGCAGCCACCCAGAGCCCCTCACAACTGAACCCCCCAACACACCTCCCTCACTCACCCTCCCTACAAAACACACACAAGTCGTTCCTTCCCCTCCCGGCATGACAAAATCCCCCATCTGTAATTTAAAGCTTTGATCGATGGCGAGGAGTGGGCTGAGTGGCCTGGCACAGCCGGCTGCCCGCGTAGGGCCTGGCAGGGGAATGGCGGCCCTGGCATGGGCCCTGAGCAGGGCTGGGAGCTGGGACTGAGAGCCAGGCCTGACGGAGGCTGGGACTGAGCGGGGCTGGGAGCTGGGACTGAGCAGGACTGGGAGCTGGGACTGAGAGCCAGGCCTGACGGAGGCTGGGATTGAGCGGGGCTGGGAGCTGGGACTGAGCAGGACTGGGAGCTGGGACTAAGCAGGACTGGGAGCTGGGACTAAGCAGGACTGGGAGCTAGGACTGAGCAGGACTGGGAGCCAGCCCTGAGCAGGACTGGGAGCTGGGACTGAGCGGGACTGGGAGCTGGCCCTGAGCAGGACTGGGAGCTGGGACTGAACAGGACTGGGAGCTGGGACTGAGCGGGACTGGGAGCCAGCCCTGAGCGGGACTGGGAGCTGGGACTGAGCGGGACTGGGAGCTGGGACTGAGCAGGACTGGGAGCTGGGACTGAGCGGGACTGGGAGCCAGCCCTGAGTGGGACTGGGAGCTGGAACTGAGCAAGACTGGGAGCCGGCCCTGAGCGGGACTGGGAGCTGGGACTGAGCAGGACTGGGAGCCGGCCCAGCCTCCTGGCACAGAGTGCAGCCTGCAGGGATGGGCAGCGCTCGCCCAGCTGCCCCCAACTCGCCCTTCCTCAGGCACGGAGCTGCTGTGGCCGCCCGGGCAGGAAAGGGGGAGCAGCTGTTCCCAGACCCTCGGGGAGCTGCAGTTCTGTGCTTTGGGGATGCAGGAGAGGCGACCCTGGAGCGCTCCTCCTGCGCAGGGCACGGACCCGCGGCTGCCCCGCCCCGGGGCAGCAGGATCCCTGTGGTAACACAGCCAGAAGAGCCACCCTGCTGGTTCCAAAGGCATCAGCCATCCTTGTTTTCCAAAGGGAGGATCCCCCTGCCCAAGCCGGGGACGAGGTGCTGCCGCTGGCAGGGTTTGTCACCTGGTCCCTGCCCCGCTGTGGCATTTGCAAAGCCCTGCTCCAGGTTAGGCACTGCCCTAGAGGCTCCAGGGACAACTGCTGGCCGACCTTTCTAACCCTGGCTTCTCCCTCCCATTTGAAGGGTCACTAAGTTTATCCAGAGCAGCAGCAAAGCCCCCCTGTCCCTGGCCAAGCTCTCGGGCTCTGCAGCCACCTTGCAGCAGTGGGTCCCCCAAAAGAAAAGCGGGGTTCAAACAAAACTCAATGTGGGTTGGTTTTTTTTCCTGTATAAGACCCTCCTGGCCCAGGATGAAGAGCAGACACTCTCAGAAATGAGCAAACAGCCTCAAAGCTGATGCAGACTGTGCTGGGAGCCAGCCTGGAGAGCAGGGCTGAGGTCCCAGGCCTCAGGGCTGGGCTGTGGCTTTGCTCCTGACAGAATTACTGAAACCACCCGTGGCAGTCAGTGACCACTCCTGGTCTCCTCACTTTCTCCTGGAACATTACAAAGCCTTGGAATAAGCCATAAAGAATGACCTGAAAACTACACAAAATGGGAAGGAAGCCTATTCCATTTTATTGCATCTATTAGACCTATTGGAAAGATGGCTCAGAAGTGGCTTGATTGCCATGACAAACGCCTGCATGGAGAAAAGATTTGGGAGAGCAGACCTCTCCTTCACAAATAACAGCGGAGCCCTGGAACTGGGAGCCCAATCTCTCTAAATGCTCTCTGGAAATAAGGTGCATAATTGAGGCAGAGAGCAGTCAGCAGCAGGACACGTCTGTCACAGCCCCGGTCGGGACTTGGAACTACTGTGACAAAGATGATGGGGCTGACACTGGGGCTGGGGACACCACAGACCTCAGTCTTGATTGTTTCCTGAGCCTTGAAGACCCCAAATTATCTTTCCCTTCCCATTCCCAGGCCCCAGAGGGACCTGGCCACTGCGGCCTGTGAAGCTGTGGGAAGACCCTCGCAGTTCACCCCGACTGTGCTGGGAGAGGAGAACTCACAGGACATCCACAGACAGCATGGGGACGTCTGAGCTGCTCCTGTGCCTTGTGGGGAGAGGAGGAGGGTGGGGAAATGGGCGTCAGTAGGAAAAGGACTGGTTTTGGGTCTGTGTCAGCAGGGAAAAGAGATGCACGGTCCCAGCCTGGCTGTTGGGTGCTCTGTGGCCTCTCCATCCCTGCTCTGGGCGGGGAAGCAGCCTCCAGCTGTGCCAGGGAGGAGAGCTGAAGGAGCATCCCCCTTCCAGGGGCTGGAGGCAGGATGCTGGCAGCTCTTTTCCCCTCTTTATCACCATCACCCTCTGCACACTCACTGAAGGGACAGGGGGCGGCTCCCTCCTCACCTCAGTGCCACCAGCACCCCACAGTGCCTTGAGATCAGGAGCAGGTCCTTCCCTAGGGAATAAAATCCCACCTGTGACCCTCCAGCCTGCCAGTGTGGCACAGAGAGGCCGAGACCTGGTCCCAGGCACCAGCCAGCTCCAGGTGCCCCTGGCGTGCCCCCGCCTGGCTTTGTTCTGGAGATCCCCTCCTGGCACATCCTGCTCTGCTGCAGGAGCAGCCACTGGCGGTTTTGCCAGGGCTGGAGTCATTGGATGTTCCTGCTCTCCCCTCAAGACAAGCTGGAGGACAGCAGGGATCTGCTTCCATCACACTTCCCATCCCTAAAGGTGGGGAGGGACAGCCTCGCTCCCTCTTCTCAGCTGAGACCCTGGAGCCACTTCAGCTCCATGGCTGTGTTCCCCCTGGCATGTGAAAATGCTCTTCCTGCTGCCCTCCCCGGGTGCCCAGCTCGGTGAGGAAGAGCCCAGACAAGGAGGCTGGAGCGAAGGCAGGCGGAAATCGGGAAGCAAGCGGAGCCTGGGGGAGGTGGCAGAGCTCACAGCCACATCTGTGAGTCTGCAAGGACCCTACAGCCAAGACTCCTAATTCCCCCCTACACTGAGCAGTGTGGAAAGGCGGCAAGGAGACCCCGAAGATAAAATTGGGCGCTTGAAACATCTCCCCTGCTGTTTTCCCCACCCAGGTGGAGCTTCACGTTCCTGTGAGCCAGCACCATGTGCCCCCACTGCAGCACTGGCTTCTGGGTGGGCACGTGCCCCCTCAGCCCTGCCAGCAGCCAGCTGCAGCTGCCCCAGCCCACAGTAAGCTCCCTGTGCTGTTTTGGGAACAGATGATCAGCCAGGATCCCCAAATCCCTGCCATGTGCTGCCCTTCCCTCACCAGGGATGCGCAGCCCCACAGCTGCTCCTGCCAGAGCCCCGGGCCACGGGCACGTGCTGCTGGAGAGGGGAAGCTGGGAGGGGATGCAGGAGGAAGAGCATCGATCTCCAGCTTAGCCCTGCAGCCCAGGGGAGCCCTTCCTACATAAATATTTGCCAAGCAATGCATTTGTGCCTGTCGATGGCTGTCGATAGGAGCCTGCAGCGCTGTCATCTGCAGAGCCGTCGCTCCCAGCAGCCTGAGCCAAGCAGCCCCTTCTGCATCCCAACCCATGGCCAGGCTGTTTGTCCTTCCAAACCCTCATGCTGCCCACACAGAGCCCATCACCAGCCCCGTGCTGCCCACACAGAGCCCATCCCAAGCCTGTGCTGTCCACACAGAGCCCATCCCCAGCCCCGTGCTGCCCACACAGAGCCCATCCCCAGCCTGTGCTGCCCACACAGAGCCCATCCCCAGCTCGGGAGCACCACGGGGAGGGAGCTGAGGTGCAGGCAGGCAGCACATACAGAGTGAAGGGCTCAGAGTGAAGGGCTCAGAGTGAAGGGCTCACGGGGGCTGTCACACAAAGCGCTGGCCCGGCTGCCTCCTGCCTCCCCTGGCATCCTCAGCTCCAGCAGCTATCTCAGGCTACCTGCCAGCCCAGCCGTGCCAGGCAGGGCCAGGCAGGGCAGTGCCAGGCAGGGCAGTGCTGGGAGAGGAAGTGCCAGCCCAACAGTGCCAGGAGGAGCAGTGGCAGCAGTGTGGATGCTGACACTTGGTCAGAGGAAAATTCTCAGCTTTTGCTCAGCATCTGTGAGAATCAGGTACCTTCTCACAGATCTGACAACCATGAGAAAAGTTTTCTCTAGCTGTGGAAAGAGAATTGCTTCCCACAGCTAGAAGCTGAGAAACCTCAAGAAAGTTTTGTAAACCATCTCGGATGTTCTGAGAATATTTATCTCAATGGCATTTGTTGTTTTGTTATCCTAATGGATTTCTCTGGCACCAACCAATTGTAGTTGCTCTTGTCTCTCTCAGTTCCTGACCATGGCTGGGGAAGCAGCAGCCAGGTCAGAGAGCAGCTGGATCTCTTTGGAGATCTCCTTGTCCTGTCTGCCTGTTTGCTTTGCATGAAATATGCATGAAATGAAGAAGATATTTTGCCTTCTGATGGAGTCATTCTTATGCCAGGCCTGAGTTGCAACAGGGCAGTGCCAGGTGAGGCAGTGCCATCCCAGCAGTGCCAGACTGGTGGTGCCAGGAGGGGCAGTGGTAGCCCAGCAGTCATCCTGGCAGTGACACCCTGGCAGTGCCAGCAGTGCCACCCCAACAGTGCCACCCCAGCAGTGCCAGCAGTGCCACCCCAGCAGTGCCACCCCAGCAGTGCCACCCCGGCAGTGCCAGCAGTGCCACCCCAGCAGTGCCACCCCAGCAGTGCCGCCCCAGCAGTGCCATCCTGGCAGTGCCGCCCCAGCAGTGCCAGCAGTGCCACCCCAGCAGTGCCACCCTGGCAGTGCCGCCCCAGCAGTGCCACCCTGGCAGTGCCACCCCAGCAGTGCCGCCCCAACAGTGCCACCCCAGCAGTGCCACCCTGGCAGTGCCACCCCAGCAGTGCCGCCCCAGCAGTGCCACCCCAGCAGTGCCACCCCAGCAGTGCCACCCCGGCAGTGCCAGCAGTGCCACCCCGGCAGTGCCACCCCGGCAGTGCCACCCCAGCAGTGCCAGGCAGGCCGTGTGGCCGGGTGCCAGCAGGTACCGTGGAAGTGCTCGGCGGTTCTGCGGCGCAGGGCCTCCAGCGTCTCCTCCGTGTCTGCCCACTCCAGCACCAGCCTGCGGCCGTACAGGTGCGTGCTGTGGCACAGCGCGTTGAAGGCTTTCTGCAGAATTAAAAGAGAGGAAAAGGAAGAAATTAAAGGAGAAAATAAGAACAGGCTTCACAGGAGGAAAGGCAAAGAGGGAGAGTGGAGCCCTGGAGCGGAAAGGCCAGCGGAGAACACCCTGCTCCGAGTGCTCTGCTCTGATGGGGCAGGATCCATCTCCATCAGAGGCTTTGACTCGGTCATTTGTCTTCTCTGTACTTGCAGCAGAGCAAATCCCCATCGCCCTTCGTGCAGGCTGCTGCTCGTGGGGGAGCAGGCTGCAATCCAGCATAGGCTGGGACCACCCTGAGCCAGGAAAGCCTCTGGAGCCTTGGGGCAGCACCGGGGGGCTCAACAGCAAACCAGGACCCTCATGGGCAACCTCACAACTGTCCAGCACCCTGTTCTCTGCTGGAACACAGGAAAGCACAGCTCAGGTGTGAGGGAAAAGCTCCTTTCTGCTCTGGAAGCACGTTGGAAAACTGCCATCCTCCTGCAAACCTTTTGGTGACTTGGCCATGGTGGCAGCAAACATGGCAGAGCAGAAGCCAGCCCAGAAGTTCTCTGGTCTTTGTGCCTGTGGGTGATCCCAGCAGGGCAGGGTGACCCTGGCAGGGCAGGGTGATCTCAGCAGGGCAGGGTGATCCCAGCAGGGCAAGGTGATCTCAGCAGGGCAGGGTGACCCTGGCAGGGCAGGGTGATCCCAGCAGGGCAGGGTGATCCCGGCAGGGCAGGGTGATCCCAGCAGGGTAGGGTGATCCTGGCAGGGCAGGGTGATCCCGGCAGGGCAGGGTGATCCTGGCAGGGCAGGGTGCCCCCTTTTCCAGAGGCACATTCTTCCTGGAAGGGCTGCAAGCTGCAGCTGTTGTGACTTGCTGCTGCTGTGTTTTCCAGGCCTATCTCCCAATTAGCAGAGCAATGTGCTGGCTTAAGCCAACACTCGGGGGAGGGAGCTGTGAGGGCTGTTTGCGTTGGCACTGGGAGCCTTTTCCGAAGCCTGGCACACAACCCACGGCTCTAAACACTGCATTTCCTTTGTTAATTCCTAGTTTTGAATTTCTCCTTCCCGCAGCACGAGGAAGAGGAGGGTTGGGTGACAGCACGCAGCCCATCCGTGCTCCACAGGTCCCGGAGGAGGGCAGCCCACGGTGAACGTGGCACTCGGTGGGCTCTGCTCCTCTGAGCCACGTCTCTGCCACCACCTCCTCCTCTCCTCCTCGTAGGATTGCCACCCTCTGGTTTTGCTGGCAGCCCTGGGAATGGTCATGGAGCAAAAGGGAAGGCAGATGCTGCCATCGAGTTGTGCTATGTGCAAGAAACCTGCTGGGTAAGACACATCTGCCCCCAGCATGGTGGCACTGGCCCTTCTGGCCAAACACATCCCCTAAAGGAGCTGGTTTGCTCCTAGGATGAGGGAGAGCTCCAGCCTGGACTGGGGTCTCTGCTCCCTGTCTTCCAGCTGGGAATGCAGAAGGGAAGCTGCACGTTTCAGGTGACAAACACACGGATGTCACTGCTTTGGAAACGAGCTCAAAGACAAAACAGCTCTTCACTGCTCTGAGAGGAATTAAGACTTTTCCAGGGAAAAAAAAAAGAAGAGAAACCACTGATGATTTAAAAGACAAAGGGATGAAGGGGAGAAATGCCATCCCCATACATCCACACTGCTGGAAATCTTCCAGGAGAGGAGGAAATCTGCCACTGCTGCTATTCCAAATGAAAAGATAGGTAGGGAAAAAATATATTTTAATTAGATGACAAGTATGAAATGAGGAGAAGCAAGCTGGCTTTCACAGAAAGCAGGAGCTATTTTTGGGGTGCAGCTCCTCTAGCTGAGCATGTGCCCTCCCAGGACACCCCTCTGGAGGAACAAAGGGGCCAGAGGTTTGTGGAGTGGGATCCAAATGAGGGATAAAGGGAGGTGTGGTGTCTGCCTGTCCAAGAGAGAGACTCCCCATAAAAGACCTCTAATTCCCAGGGTTTCACATCCTCCTACACCTTTCAGGACCACAAAAGGCTCCTTTTTAAATGCCCAAACCTGATTCTGATCAAACTGCTGCATTTGGTAACACAGCCTCCGCCAGGCCACACCGAACCCTGAAGATCCCTGGCAAACCTTCTCCTGGGCCTCATTTGCTTTCCAGATGCTTTAGGGGTTGCATGAAAACCCTGTGCACTTCTCCTCCTCGACAACAGGATGTGAGCATGCTTAAAAATGCCATTTCTGGGCATTTTTTGCAAAGTTTGGTTCAAGTTTAATGTTACGGCTCAGCACGGTGGGAAAAAGCAGGGAGAGGAAAGGGAGCAGCAGCTGAAAAACGTCTGTGGGATTCAGAAAGGGAATTTCCAAGCAAAAAGATGGCCAATAAACCCCCAATGAAGGCCAGGCTGCTGGGATGAGGCAGCCAGAGGAAGGCCAGGAGCAGAGACTGGAGCATGGCGTCCGTCACCCCAAGGTGTGACACTCCTGTGGGGACAGAGCTGCTCTGCCTCACCCAGGCTGTGACAGCTCCAGCCCCGCACTCCTGTGGGGACAGAACTGCTCTGCCTCCCCATTCCCCCTTGCCCTATTAAATACTCAAGCCAAAGAGCCTCCAGGCTGGAATCATTAGAGGGACAAAGGGTCAACAACATGAGGAGATTGATGAACATCCCTCCCTCACAAGAGCCAGTCCCATCTGAGGACGCTCTCCACGATGCCAGCTGCACGCAAGGATTTTTTCTTCTGCGTGTGTGCATTTCCAAAGTGCTGGCTGCCTCTCCCAAATGGGCAATTTCTATTTGGAGACCAGATGTATTTTTATATCAACAGGGGAGAGAAGCAGGAACTCGGCTTCCAGCTAATAGTTCAAAAATAAAAACAATTCTGCAACCATTCTGCACAGGGAACGTCAGGAAATGGTGAGTGCTTCCTTAACTGGAGTTAATTTGGTATGGCCAGCGGGTCTGAGTTCCAGGGGAGGCTGAGGAGATCAGAGCAAGGCTGATGGGGCAGATCTGCAGGCACAGCCTCGGGGAGAGGGGAGGGGGAGCCCCCACCTCCGTGCCGGCTGTGGAAAATCTCCATGTGCGCTCCCACAGCAGCCGAGGCTGCTCAGAGAAAAAGACAAACACGGGAGGTCACAGGCTTTAAATGCCCAACAAAGCCAGCCTAACTATTCTATTACAAACCCATCATGTTTTATAAGATGCTTATAAGCAATTTCCAGATTACCACTCTGAGCAGAAGCGTCACTGCCAGTCAGAGCTATTCAGCTCAGAGGTCTCCAGGCCCACTCCCCTCCTCTCTCATTTCACTCAGCAATAAACTCTAAGCCAATTATGAGCGTGTTTACAATATTCAGGATCCTATTCATCAATACACCGTGCATCCTTTTCCAGACGGCCAATGGAGTGTACTTGATGTGCCACTTGTGAGACAATTAAATCCCTCAAAGAGATGAGGGTGGAAAAAAAAGATGAAGAAGGAAGAAGAGCTGCTTTGCTGGGAAAGAAGAAAACCCCGCTGAGAGCTCTTCCACAGGGCAGCTCTCTCCCTGCACGCTCCCCTCCACGAGCCTGGGGAGCAGCGCCCGGATCCAGAGCCCTCCCTGGCTCTCCCCCACCACGGGATGGGCTCCTATCACCACACTGCCATTAGCCCAGAGCAGCTGGAATCAGCCCCCAAGGGATGGAAGGCAAACACGGAGCCCGTGCCTGTTTCCCCCAGAAAGCAGCAGCAAAGCGGGTGCTGCCTCCCACCCCCACAGCCAGGCCCCTCTGGGCACCTTTCCATCAAAGATCCAAAGTTTCCCGGGGGGAAGATGAATTCAAAGCCCAGGAACAAAGCCTGAGTGACTGGGGAGTGAGGCAGAGGTGAAAGCAAAGCTGCTTTGAGCAGAGCCTCGGGCATGGCTCGAGGTCCAGGGAGAGGAACCAGGCTCCCAGGGGATCCCTGCACCCCCAGAGACCCCCAGGGGGAGGAGGGAAGCTGAGCAGAGGGGAGTTTGGATTAGGATCAATACAGGACTAACAAAGAAACTCCATGTACTGTGTTATACAGGAGGTCAGGCTGGAAGGGATGATCTAATAGTCCCTTGTGATCCTGGATCAATGGATGCTGTCTAAAAACATAAACACAGGCTCTGGCTGGCTCCCCCTCCTCTCTTCTTCACCTCCACTCACAGCCTTGAACACCTGGAGTTTTGGGGGCCATGTGGTGCCTTCCCTTCAGCAGTAACATCCCAGGGGTCCTGCTGAGGACCACTCCCTTCCAGACCCTGCACAAGTCACCAGGAATCAGCAGCAGGAGGGAATCCACGCTGCTCCAGAACCCCTGGCAAAGGGTGAGAGCAGGAGGTCAGGCTGCAATCCCCTTGCTTCTGCTAAAAGCATGGACCTTAACTATACAGGAAAGCTTTCAAAAAATGAATGAACTGGGGCAATTAGTAACTCCTGATGCCCTGGGTAAGGCTGCTCCCAGAGGGCTCTCAAAACACACAGAACTGGTGAACACGAGCCTTGCACAGGTCACAAAGCAGGAAACAGCCCCAATATCCCAAACTGCCCTAAAATCGAGGCAGTGGTGCAGGTGGGACACGTGCAGAGGTTTCCTGATGTGTTAATGTTGGGTCAAACCCATCCTGTCTCACCTTGCTGCTGACAAACCTGAAAAATAAGCTCCTGTCCTTCTGTACTATGAGGAATTTGAGTTATTTTACCAGCTGCACCGAAATGATCCCTGTTAGAGCTTGGGTTGTGGGTTTTGCTGCTGCCCACACAGGGCTCCAGCCTGAGTGCAGCCTTCCTGGGGAATGGCACCAGCCTGCCCCAAATCAGGGGGCACTGAGCTCCCCTCCCCACCGTGCTGGGGCAGTGCCAGAGGGGCAGGAGCACAGCTCACCTTGGCGTCCTGCTTGGTGACGAAATCCACGAAGCCAAAGCCCCGGTGGGATCCCGTTCCTGCCATTTTCTTGGGCAGCCGGACAGTCTTGAGCTCTCCGAAGGTGCTGTGGATGCAGGGAAAAGCAGAGACAGGATGAGATGAAGGGAGGAACCACGCCTTTCCCACAAACCCTGGCAGTGACAGCTGCAGAGCCACGCTGAGTGTGCCACTCCACTGTCAGGGGAGTCCTGCTCCCGGTGTCCTGCAGCCACTCTGCCTCCCCACAAGCCCCCTTTCCCAAGCAAATGCTACCCTAAAAACCCAGCTTGGATTTCAAGGATCACTCGGGATATAAACCAGAACAAGACTAAAAACTTGTTCAGTGCAGCTGCTTTGCTTCTCCTTCCCTCAGGAGATCCAGCCAGAACGCCAGGCCCTGCTCAGGGCGGGCAAAGAGCATCTCCAGGCTACCAGGGCCGCTCCAAATCCCAGCAGAACCGATTTATTTGCACCTTTCAAGAGGGGCTGGAGTGCAGAGGATACAGCAGCACACACAGCATGGCCCCACAGGGAACTGTTGTTCCCAGAACAGCTCCTCCATCCCCAGAGGGGTCACCCCTCCACTCCAGGGACCCTGGGCATTTTTAATGACTGGATTTCCTCGCTCCAACCCTTCAGTCTCCGGGCTGGAATAAACTGGTTTTGTTTAAGCTTTCTGGATGCACAAAGGGAAACAGCCGACAGCATTTCAGGCAAGTTTGGGAGTGTCACTGGAATGGGGAGGTAAGGGGGAGTCCTGTCCCAGAGAAGGAACTTGTGTGTGGAGCACCAAAGCATGCAGCCACCCCGCTGTGCCCCAAAAGCCTGGAAGCAGAGCCAAGGGCAGCACGTGCCTGACACCTCTCTCCAGCGCCAGCCCCTGGAGAAATTCCAGGACAAAGCCGACGCTTTCCCTGCTGCCGAGCTCCCGCTTCCCCTTCTCCTCCCCTCCCCTCACCGCCGTTTATCAAACACATATGCACAAACTGCAGGCAATAAATATTTAACGTGGCCCAGGTCTGAAGAGATGTGTTATTTTATTTGAAAATCTCCACACGGGCGTGCATACACAAAAGCAGCCTGGGATACGGCAGTGCCAAAGAGCACCTGGGAATAAACACAGTAAAGGCCATAAACGCTCTCGTGAAATGATATAAGCTAAATCCTGGGAGTTAACCTGCTGCACTGGCAGCATGACCAGGCATTCATCCACCCAATTTCCTTAGGCAACGTGGTGTGTAAATGCACCATTATGAAGCTTCGAAATGAATCCGCACGTCTGGCGCTCGGTGCTTTCCCTCCCGCTCTCCCTCCTGCCCCCTCCGAGCCAGAGCTCAGCAAACAAACAAACAAACGCGGCCACAGGAGGGGGAACGCTGGAGCAGCAGGAGCACCCTGTGGTTTGAGAGGCCCTCCTGCAAGGGGCTGGGGGTGACAGGGGTCCCCAAGGTCCCCGGAGCATCTCAAGCACTGCAGTCGGGTGCAGGGAGAGGCAGCGAGAGCTCCTGAACCACAGAGGTGCCCAGCTGGCCAGGGAAAATGGGAAAAAGGAGCCAGGGGTATGCTCCAGCTTCTCTCCCTCTCCATGAAAAATATCGAGGGCAGTGCCTGGGGAATATCTGCTGAAGGAGCAGGAGCAGAGTATTTGCTCCAGGGGAGGGCTCAGACAAGGCTCAGTCTGTGCACCAAAACACCAACGTGTCCTTCTGACACCGAGAGCCAGCGGCCAGCACGGGCCGGGAGCTGCCACAGGATGGAGGGATGGCTCTGGATCCAGGGTGCCACAGGATGGATGGCTCTGGATCTGGGGTGCCACAGGATGGATGGCTCTGGATCTGGGGTGCCACAGGATGGATGGCTCTGGATCCAGGGTGCCACAGGAGGAGGATGATGGCTCTGGATCCAGGGTGCCACAGAAGGAGGATGATGGCTCTGGATCTGGGGTGCCAGGGAAGCTGTGCTGACCCATGGCAGCCTGGGCACAGCTGGGACAGACTGACTCTTCCTTCCCTCCAGCTCCTGTGCTGGGAGTGCTGTGGAGGCAGTGGAGACCTGATCCAGATCTGGAGCAGAACCAGCCACGAGCTCTTCCTGGGCAGTGGGAGGCAGCAGGGGCTTCCAGAGGGATGGATCCAGGGGTGAGGGAGGGGACAGGGCTGACCCCGGTGGGGCCGTGCGGTGCAGCAGAGTCCCCCCCACTGCGGCGCTAATTAGAAACCACAACACAGCAATTACCAGCCCGGGAGCTGCGAATGAAGCGCAGAGCTCCGGCCTTTAATGTTCTCCTCTGCGGTGCCAGGCACAGACTCACACCTCTCCTTTCCAATTATTGCTTCTGGATTTGGGGGGAGAGAGGGCCAGAAGGAAACCCAACCAGCCCCGCAGCGCCAGGCCCTGGTGCCCAGGGGAGCCAGAGGGGAGCCAGAGGGGAGCCAGAGGGGAGCCAGGTGCCATGTGCTCATTGCCACTGCACCAGGCTCCAGCATGCCTGGACCATGCCTCGGGCAAATGGGAGCGGGGATGGGAGGAGGACAGGACAGAGCACTTCACCCAAATGACGGTGGAGCACCATGAGGCAGCACAAGGGAGGGGAGGAAGCAGCTTTTCCATAAGAGCCCTCGGAGCTGGCTGGGTCCCAGGGGCTGGGATGGCTCTGGAGGCAGGGGGAGCACTGCCCCAGGGTTGCTGCCAGCTCCTTCCCCTTCCAGCACACAGCCTGATGGAGTGACAAATCCCCCGGGCGCCCCAGGGTGGGGGTCCCCTGGGTGCTGGTGCCCTGCTGCCAGCACGGAGCACAGCACCAGGCCAGGCTCCTTCCCTCCAGCAGGATGGTTTGCAGGGAGGTTTCCAGCATCAGAGAGTGTGAAACCAGAGTGGTTTCTGGATTTACACTCACCCACCCATTCCTGCCTTCTCCAGCTGCTCCTGAGCCCCTGCACCTGAAGGACCTGGTGGTTGTGGGAGCAAAGCCCTGTCAGTCCTGAGACACCGACTTGTTTGCAGTCAGCCTGGCTTAACTTTGCACAAGACTTGAACCTCAATCCCTCCGAGCCCACCAGACCCTGTGCCCGCCCTGGGGCTGCATTTCTGGCAGGACAGCCCCACAGCTCCTGCTGGCACCACGCCGGGATGGGATCTCACCTGTAACGAGCAGCAAGGCAGGCAGCAATCCCTAATCTCTTGTGAAACCACCCCCACCCCGTGGAGCTGCTCATAATCAATACAGGAAGGTTTGGGGGGGCTGAAAGCAAAGAGTTTTGCCACAGAGGCAGCAGGATGGCAGAGCCCCTCCAGGTGAGCTGCCATGCACATGGCTGCTCCAACCCCTCCTGGCTTCCAGCCCACAGATCCATGAAGAACAGTGTCCAACAGCTACTCCCTGAAATCCCCAGAGGAGTCAGGACCAAGAGGTGAGGGCAGAGGTGTGGGTGTTGCCTTTCCCTGGTCTTAAAATTAAAACCAAAACACAGTTGATGGGGAAAAGGGGTTTGTACCTCGGGATTTATTTCAGGATCCTTGGGTGCAGCACTTGGGCCAGGTGCAATGCCCCAAAATGCACACACTGCCCCCACACACCCAAATACACACAATTATGCAAAATTAACATATTTATCAGAGATCCCCCAGGGAGAGGCTGGAGTGAAGCCCTCGTTGTGAGGAACCTTCCCCCTGGCTGGGCCTGGCTGAGGTTCCCAAATGTGTTCTGGAGAGGCCCTTGGTGTCTGGGGCTCCCAGGATGTTTGCTCTCCTGGTTTAACGGTGCCGTGGGGCTGAGCTGAGTTCTCAGCCTTGGGGAGTTCCAAGTGTGGGGCTAAAAGCACTGAGAGTGCATCAAACTGTATAAAAGGGTATAAAAGAAAAGACAAAAAACCACCCTGGCATGGTGGGTGGGGAGGACGTGGCTGTGCTCAGGCTCCCCTGTCCCTGCCAGCCCAGCTGGCAGATCTGTGCTCACACCTTCGCTCTCCTGGGCCTGGCACAGCTTCCTGCTGCTGGCTGGGAGGGACGACAGCCTCCACAAACACTGCATCTCCTGTTTCCTACGTGAGAACCTTTGTTCTGTGCCCATCCAGACTTGCTGGGAAAGCAGAAAAGCCTGTGCTGGCCGTGGCTGAGCCATGATGCACAGGGCTGCAGAACGGAGACAGCCACCGGCTCTCCTGGGACAAGCCAGTCGTTCTGAGCTCAGCAGGAACGCAGGCTGCATCCCAGGGATGCCAAAGGGACATCCCCAATCTCCCTCTCACCCACAAGAGATGCAGCATTTCTGCACAGCTCCCATTGCTGGCTACCAGCTGCTCTCCTGCTGCTTTGGCAGCTCCTCCAGCTGCCTTCAGCTCCCCCGGCCGAGCACAGGGAGGGGAAGGAGATCTCTGCTCCTCACTGCGGGTCAGAGGAACATCACTCCTTGGGATTGCAATTATATCCTTCTGGCACAGGCCAGCTGGGAGGCAAGTCCTTTGCCTGCTAATTACAGGACATTGTATTGCTATTAAACAGCACATTCCAGCTCGGGGACAGCACATGGCTCACTCGGCTTTGCCTGCTCACCAGAAGGTGAGAATGGGGGTACAGGTGGGCTCCAGAAAACCTCTTTTCTCCCCTTCCTTCCTCCCTGATCTCCTGAAAACCCCACAGCCCCAGGCAGCCGTGACAGCCACTCATTCACAGGACAGGTTCACCTCCTGTGGAGGTAAACGTGGAACCAGAGGGGCTGGGTTGGAAGAAACCTTAAATCCCATCCAGTGCCACTCCTGCCATGGGCAGGGACACCTCCCACTGTCCCAGGCTGCTCCAAGCCCTGGCCAGCCTGGCCTTGGACACTGCCAGGGATCCAGGGGCAGCCACAGCTGCTCTGGGCACCTTCAGGGCCTCCCCACCCTCACTGGGAACAGTTCCTTCCAAAGAATTTCTTCCTAAACAATTGTAAACATCTCTCCAGCTGGGAAGTGTTCCCTCCATTTCAACACCTCCCCTGTCTCAAAGAGCAGCATTTAAACTGCCAGGTGCTCCTGACAGGCCCTGTCCATCCCTGAGGGTATTTTCCAGCCCCAAACACCCAGATGTGCTTGTCACACCGATCTCGGCACAGCCCAAGCCTGGAGCTGACCAAGGACTCTCGGGCTGCCAGGTTCTGAGGGGGAGCACACAGCTGACACCATGAACATGTCCACTGCCAGAACCACGGAACATCCTGGAAAACAGCCACGAAAATCACCCTTGGTGTTCTGCAGACATGCACAGAGGTCCCACTGCTCAGAGCCGCCCTAAACCCCCTCTCTGCTTCATGTTCCTTCAAGAAAAACCAAATGGCAAAACGGCACTGAAAAACTGATTATGAAAACCTTTACCAAGGCTGCCACCATTCCTTCCTCCTCTCCTGCTGCTGCCTTCCCATCCTGAGACCTGCCCAAATCCCCTGGCCGGGGCTGAGCCAGGCAGAGTGAGTGACCGCTCATCCCCAACGCTGCGGGCAGGGATGGCGAGCCCAAGACAGACACAAGTCCTGCCCAAGCCCTCCCTGCACAGCCTCAGCCCCAGGAGCAGGCTGCAGCCACACGGAATTCACTCAATCCCTTTGCAATGCTCCTCTCTTCCTTTTATTCTTCGTCCCCTCTTGCCCCCAAAAACGACGGCCCTGCTGCTCTCTGCCTCTGCACCCATTCGCCGGTGATAAGGGGGAGGAAAAAAAAAATACAATAATGGTCCTTTTTTTATTTCTTCCTCCTTGAGGAAGGCAGGACCCTGGCAAATGGTTTTGCCCCTGGGCTGAGCCATGGCCAGTTCCACCCCCTGCATGAGGGAGTTAATGGAATACGCAGCAGAAGGGCCCTCCCGCCTCCCGCTCCAGGACTTCAGCTGACTCCAGGACGGCTAATCCCATTACAAGAAAATAACGTGGATAATTCAAGCTAATGAAATCGTTACAAGAATGTGGACAGCCAGGGGTGGACATTCAGAGCCAATTTAACACTCCTTGGTGCTGTTATCCCCAGCACAGGAAATATCTGAAAGGAGGAAGGGAAAGGGAAGGAGGGAGGAAAAAAGCCTTCCTCTCTTGTTAGCTTAAATCCTGTTAGAGAGTTCAGGAATTAATCTGGCACCTATCTCCCCTATTACCATTATCATCATCATCATCAATAATGTCTCCTTCACCTCTGCAAATCAGCACAGGAAGGCACAAAGAGACGAGGTGGGAGGGAAAGCTCTGGATTCCAGAGCCGAGCTGAGCCATGGCTCCCTCCAGCTCCAGCAGAGCCGGAGGGCTCTGGCAGCAGAGTGGGGGTCCCAGCGTGCCCCCAGCCCAGGGATGAAGTGACAATGGGAAGCAGGTCCCTGGTGCAGGGCTGACCCTTCCTGCCCTGTGCTGCCGGATCCCCAAAGCGCCTGCGAGCTCCAGCACAGGCCAGGGCCCGCGGGGCAGCCTCGCTCCTTGCTCCGTGGATCAGCGGAGCTTTCCCAGCTCCCTCTCCTCCGTGCCAGGAGCAGCCTCTTTGTTCGGAGCCCTGGATCTGCTGCTGCAGCACAAGTGCCTCTTGCTTTGTGTGACTGCTCCTTTTCCACGCCAGCCTGGCGCTGCTGCCCGCTCCGAGCCGCGGCTCCCTTCCCGAGCCCGGCGTTGGGGGAACCCCTGTCCTTGCTGCCAGAGCCTCCTGGGGCAGCTCCAGAGCCCGGCTCCCCTCACTGCAGCATCTCTCACACTCCCTGGAATAGCAGTGCTGCTGCCCCAGCTCCAGCAAATGGAGGAAGTCCGTGAGATCCACCAGGAAAAGCTCCTGGGGAAGCTGGGCTGGCTTTTGGATCGCCCTCACTCCCCCTGTGCCTGCGGAAAACTCCAAGCTCGGCTCTCCCCGGATTTATCGAATTTGGGCACAGATCTGCATGGATTATTTTCCACCACAACTACTGCACGTGCCAGGGACTGTGTGGACGTGGATGTGCTTCTCCCAAGGAGCTGGGAATTTGCCCACAAGTCCCATTTCCAGCGGACAGAGGCAGCAGCCTCCCCTAGAGCTCGGGGCAGAGCAGGATCAGGAACACAACAGCTCTGGCCCCACGGCAGGAGGCAGCCCAGGGACCTTCCCTCTCCTCGAGGTGCTGGATCAGGAGGCTCTGGCTGCTTCCTGTGGCTTAACTGGCTTGTTTGAAAACACAGCAAAACATTTTATCCCTCCTCGATTTATTTTCCTTAACAGTTGCTTATGAGGGACCTTATCAAAAGCGTTCTGAAATTCCAAGTAAATTAGTCATTAGGCAGGTTTTCAGAACAGTAATTAGGCCACTCCATGCCCCTGATGTATTATTTACCTGAGAAGATCTACATAATTAGGGCTCTTCTTTATAACTGGTATTACACACACTAAATTCTCCTCCAGTCTATCGTGTAATTACGCAATTAGGCCTCACGCTAAACAGAAACCAATCCTGAAAACCAAGCAGAAAGAAAAAAAAAAAACCAACCCCACAACAGTAATTATTATTTTTTTAAATCCTCCATCAGCAGCACAGCAGCAAGCCTTAAAATTTTAATATCCCTCCACTTAAGTCATTCCTAACCAGGTGCTGCAGCCAGGTTTGGTTCCTTAATTTTGCTGTGTTGGATCCAATGTCAGGAGAGCTTGGCTTTGGAGGCTGGTGGGAAAAGGGCCTTTCAAATGATGCCTTAGGTTTTAAGTTTTACATTTTTCCAATTCTGTACTGCTAGTTAAATAGTTAAATAACTGCAGCCNAGGCAGCCAATTTAAGGCATCACCCTTCCCTGGATGTGCTGTGCTGGCAGGAGCAACAGTATGTCCCTGCAGCCCCCCTGAGCAGCTCCTGCTCCCCCCAGCCCAATGGGATTTCTCCTGGCGCTGGTATTTCAGTGTGGAGGGAAGGAATGAGAGCCCTGCAGCCCTTGCAGCAGCAGAGGGGATGTGCAGAGCCCCTCCCTGCAGCCTCACTCGCCTTTAGGGTGGAGGGATGGACGTGGGCAGCTCCTGCTTTGTTCCTGTTTTTCTCCCAGCCCCACTGCAAAGGGAGATCCCAGGATGTCCCTTCCCACCCGTGCCTGCCCCTGGGGTACTGCACGTGCCCTGCTCTGTTTCCTGCTCCTCGCTGATGGAAGAGCCTGCACCACTGCGCTGGGAAGCATTTTTTTCACCCACTTCTTGCCATAAACCTATTTTAGAGAGGCTGAGATCAAGGGAAAGCACCCAGGGCTCACTGACACCTCCTGGAGCAGACACCTGCCTGTCACGCACATTTACTGCCATGCTTCAAAGACAACGAGGATTCTGTTTGGGTAAAGCAGGAACAGGCTTCCTCCTGAAATTTTACACCTCGATGCTCACAATTTCCAGCTCCCAAGGCACAGGGCAAGGTGCAGAGCTGGCACAAGCTTTAGGAAGCCCCAGGCCTAAGCAGCACTGCTGAACTTGAACACTGACAGGAGCTTGGGAGTTCCAAGCCACCCCAAAAGAGTTCGAGCTGGTGGCTCAGAGGATTTAAAGACAACTGGTGGATGTGTGATAGAAGTGCTCATCCCAAACCAGGATGGAGGTGGAAAATCCCACTTTAATATTATTCTGCTTTTGTTGCTGCTTCTCTTCTCTTGGGCAACCTTACAGAGGTCTGAGCTGGTTCTGGTCACAGCAGGGCTCTTGTCCCCTGTGCTGTGGTGAGCCAGCCCTTCCTGGGCTCTCCCACTCTCAAATTCCCTATCCAACATCTTCCTTCTCAATCCCACTGTAATTACTTTTTTTTTTTTTTCTGGGGAAGACAAAAGACATTCAAGTCTGGTGTGATGCCTTAGGTTTGAACTTTCATATTTTTCCAACCCTGCCCTGCCCAGTGTCACTCTGCAGTTCCCTGGAGCTCGTTCAGTGCTGTTCTCTCATGCTCACACACACACAACAAAGCCTCTCCAGCTCTCCAAGGACACCCAGACCCTCCTAGGCCCAACAACTGCAAACCACAATCTTGGCGACAGGGGGGCAAGCTTGGGCAAATTCCATCCTTGCCTGGCTTCTGCTTGGGGAATTGATGCTGAGATCCAAGTGGGAAGAACTCGGGAGCTGTCCTTGTCCATGTTGGGATGCACTGAGGCAGGAGCCTCTGGAGCCCAGAGTGTACCTCTGAAGGCCTTTCCAATCAATCCCTCCTTGATTCCTTTATTCCTGTCTGCTCTCTGTTTCTAGGGAGCCATTTAAGGCATCAGGTGGAGAAAGGACCAGCTCTATGAGGACACCTGAGAAAGGACACCTTCCCCTGCACCACAGCAGGGCCAACCCACGCTCCCCTGGCACTGCCCCTGAGGTGCACAAACGCCAGCAGCCGTGACCCCCACACCCCAAACCCTCGTGAAATCCCAGTCCTCCAACAAGGGCCCCCAAAGTCCTTCTCAGAGCTCACAGCCCCGAGCCATGACTCTCCCAGCATGCAGCACCTTGCAGGCCCAGGGCTCAGGAGCCAGAGTCACTGCACCAAGCACCGCAGGGTCAGCATTTCAAAGGAACTGCACCTCCAACCACACTCAGATTTGGGGATTTATCTCTCCTGGGCTCTTTTGAAAATCCTGATCAGAGCACAGCTCTGGTCAAAAAAAAAAAAAAAAAAAGTTATGCTAAAAATAGTGCTCGCAGGAGGGTGCAAATCTCTGCTGCAGGAGGATTCTTGCGAGGCAGCTCCTTTCAAAGACAAGAGGAAATCTGTACAACTGGCAAAGCAGGAAACACAGAAGGAACTCAAAGGTGTAACCAGGGCATCCTTTGGAGAAGGGAGCCTTGCTGTTGAGATACCAGCTGCACCAACAACCCCCAAAAAATAAAAATATATCTCATATTCAACTATAGAACCTCCTGCACTGAGCTGGAGAATAAATATAGAAGCAAAGAGATATTTATAGGCACACGGCTATTTTAACACAGCTCTGCTTTAAAGAGATTCCTTATTTAAGTCTTGTCCCTGCAAAGCAGCAGGATGACTTAGAAAAATAACCTGATTAATTATTTTCATCATGAGTACAGAGACACACGGAGGGAAGATCAAACGCAGGCAAGCGCGGCAGGAACGTGGGAGCTGCTGGGGTGACTCCAAGACAAGGAGAGGGCAGAGCTCTCCTGGGCTCAGGCTTGTCCAGGTGTGACACCTGCCAGGGGGCAGAACAAGGCCAGGCACAGAAAGTGGGCACAGAACAGCTCCTGGGTGAGCAGGCTGGGAGCCAGCACGCTCCAGAGCCAGCCCAGCACCTCACTTTGTCCTGCTGGAGGAGCCCTGGGAGCAGGGTGTATTTTCACTGCTAATGATGCCTTAAATGGCTCCCTAGAAACAGAGAGCAGGCAGGAATAAAGGAATCAAGGAGGGATTGATTGGAAAGGCCTTCAGAGGTACACTCTGGGCTCCAGAGGCTCCTGCCTCAGTGCATCCCAACATGGACAAGGACAGCTCCCGAGTTCTTCCCACTTGGATCTCAGCATCAATTCCCCAAGCAGAAGCCAGGCAAGGATGGAATTTGCCCAGGCTTGCCCCCCTCTCCCCAAGATTGTGGTTTGCAGTTGTTGGGCCTAGGAGGGTGTGGGTGTCCTTGGAGAGCTGGAGAGGCTTTGTTGTGTGTGTGTGAGCATGAGAGAACAGCACTGAACGAGCTCCAGGGAACTGCAGAGTGACACTGGGCAGGGCAGGGTTGGGAACATAGAAAAGTTCAAACCTAAGGCATCGCTAACACTCCAGTTTGCCCATCCCGTCCCCAAAACTGGAAGTGTGGCTGCTGCCCAAGCTACCATGGTGGCTCTTTTCCTGTCCCCTTTGGTCACCTCTTGCCAACCTGCTGAAGCCCAGAGGCTTTTAGGTCATGACCATAGCACCTGCTGAAGCCCTGCTTTGCAGAGTGGGATTTGTCTTTACAGCTCGGCTGGAGAACTCCCAGGAGACCTGAGGGCAGGAGAGATGGGTGCCACCGTGGGACTCAGTGATGGTGTTCACACCCCATTCCATGCAGAGCTCATCGCTCTCCACCCACTCAAAGTGCTGGATGGAGAGGACAGAGACATCACAGGATCACAGAATGCTCTGGGTTGGAAGAGACCTCTGGAGATCATCTATGTGGCCTTTTCCTGGTGTTAAAATTAGAACCCAAACCACGGTTGATGGGGAAAAGGGGTTTGTACCTTTGGATCCTTGGGTGCAGCACTTGGGCCAGGTGCGATGCCCCAAAATACATGCACACCTCACACCGAAATACACACAATTCTAGGCCTTGCAAAATTAACATATTTATCAAAGATCCCCCAGTGAGAGGCTGGAGTGAAGCCCTCGTTGTGAGGAACCTTCCCCCTGGCTGGGCCTGGCTGAGGTTCCCAAATGTGTTCTGGAGAGGCCCTTGGTGTCTGGGGCTCCCAGGATGTTTGCTCTCCTGGTTTAACGGTGCCGTGGGGCTGAGCTGAGTTCTCAGCCTTGGGGAGTTCCAAGTGTGGGGCTAAAAGCACTGAGAGTGCATCAAACTGTATAAAAGGGTGTGTGAGAGGGGTGTGAAAGAAAAAGCAAAACATCATCCTGGGCATCACCTAGTCCCCTGCCAAGAGCTCCAAGAAGTGTGGCCACGATGAGGGAAAAGGGGAAAGGATCATCCTTCCAGGCAGAGCCCACAGGAAATGCAAGCACATGCCTGGAAAGGAGGTGTAGGGCTGGGCTGTTGGGGCACGAACAATAGGACTGGCAGGGGACAGAGCAGAATGGCTGCCACAGAGAGGGAGCTGCAGGCAGGACAGGCTCAGGAACTCGTGTGGGAGCTGTGGGAGGCCCTGCAGAGGTGACAGCTCTGGCAGCTGCAGCGAGCAGGCAGCAGCACAGGGCAGAAATCACACAGGAGGCAAAGGCAGCTCGCTCTGCGCCTTTAAAAAGGGAGGCAAGTGGTTAAAAAGCAACTTTTCAGGCGAGCACAGGTAGGGCAGGGCGGGCTGGCAGCTCCCCTCCCTCCCTCCCTCCCTCCTCCCCCAGCCCTCCCTGCCGCAGCAGACCCAATTTCATGGGGTTTTTGCACGAGCAGCAGGGTGGAAAATGACGGCAGGGAGGCAGCGCCAGCACTCCCCACATCCCCCTGCAAGGTGAGCGGCCCCAGCCCCGGCTGGGTGGGCTCCTGGGCGAGGAGAGAGGCCAGCAGTGAGCTCCTGGGGGCTCCTGGGCAGGGAGAGAGGCCAGCAGTGAGCTCCTGGAGGCTCCTGGGCGAGGAGAGAGGCCACAGGGAGCTCCTGGGGTGGGCCATGGTGGGCACAGGGGGCACCCAGGCTCCCCCAGCCCTGCCACCCCGGCGGCTGCTGACGGCAGAGACAGCGCAGTCCTGCGTGACAGCGTGAAATTAATATGATTTTGGGGGAAGCTGGCAGTGAGTAATGAGCAGCTGCAACACCTCCTCCCCACCCCCTCGCCCCCCAGACTCTTTTAACCCCTCAGCTGCCGGTGTGGGATCCCAGAGCTGGGCCACAGGGGAGCTGAGAGAGGCCATGCAGCCCCCGGGAGCGGAATTACAGCAGGAATTTGGGCACAAATCCCAGCGGTGTTGCTCGTGAGCAAACCCCAGCCTGCTGAGAGTGGCACTCCTGGGCTTGGAAACGTCAACATTGCTGCTTCTCCAAGTGAGGTTTCACAAAGAGATGCCAAAAAAAGAGCCAGAGATGAGGACCTGAAGGGGGCCCAGAGCTGTCCAAGCAGCCCTGGGCAGAGGGTGAACCACCCATGCTCTGGTGTGCACAGACCACCGATGGGCAGCAGGACAAAAAGTGGCTTTTCCAGCTTCCCTGGAGTCTTAACAAATGGGAATGTGGGCAGAAAATGTCTAATAAATGGGAATGTGGGCAGAAGAACCATCCCAACTTCACGGGCAGCTGATGATGGATGCCTGGTAAGGGTCGGTCCCACAACAGCACCTCCCTCAGAGGACAAGGCTCAGGAGCTTCCTCCCGTCCTCAAATGCAGCAAATTTAAGATCTCCTGTCCTCTGCCAGCTGCCTGGAAGTGCTCAGGACACTGCTGGGAAGGGGGAAAGAGAGGTGAGAAGACAGATGGCCACCCTGCTCTGCCTTGCCTGGATTTCTCCAGGAAAAGCAGCATGCAGACAGGAATGCTGCTGGCACAGCTCTGAGGCCATGGGCACAGGGACTACCCCGGGGCAGTGAGAGGCTGCAATGCAAGAGCCTTAATTGCAATCACATCCCCAGGTTGAGGATCCATGGGTTGGGAGAGGGAGAAGGGCTGCAGCCAGCTGGAGGTTAAAAAAATAAAGATGCAAACAGAGATGCAAATAAAGGACACGATGTCAGCGCCAGGAGAAAGCTGTGATTCATTAGAGGCTTGTTCAGGACCTTCTCGTGAAGTGAGACTGGAAAACAGCCACACAAGGGAAAGGCAGGGGGTGCAGGGATCAGCAGCACCGTGAGGAACAGGAGCTGAGAAATCCGAGACAGAGGAAGTTTCAGAGCGAGGAAATCATCACCTCGGCTGTGCCCTGATGAAAGGCTGACACACAAGCTCAAAAGTTAGTCCAGCGTAATTTCAGCGTCACAGATTGTGCAGTGCTCCAGCTGCCAGCCCCCAAAGGGCCAGTTCTGGGAAGGAACGAGAACTGGCCACAATATAAGGCAAAAAAATACCACATTTTCCCTTTCTTGCACGCTCACTCTTCTTAACTCAGACCAAAAGAGACCTTCTACCACCAAGAACCCTGAGGGGGATATTTCCAGGAGGCAGCACAAGCAGGCTTTGGTTTGCTGCCTATGGACAAACACCTGCCCACAGATGAGATGTTTTTGCACTGAAAAAATGGCAAAAACCCCAAAGCAGGAGCCCAGAGCTGCGCTTGAACAAGACATTCCAAAAGCAGCCCCTTCCCCACCTCGCTCCACCTCCCCGAGCCCCTCCACGCTGCTGAGCAGAGGAATTTGTGTGGAAAGCTAATTAAAGTTCCTCAGGAAGCTGGGCTGGACACCCTGGGGAGAGGTGCTGGGGCAGGAGAAGCAGCCCAGAAATTCCCTTCATTCACACAGGACAAACCCAGGGTTTGGGTGGGCAGAAAAGGCACCTGGGGGTGTGGAGCATACAGAGCAGAAAAGGGGAAAGAAAGATAAAAATCAAGGATGCAATGAATATTCAAACCCAGGAAAGGGATGTGCTGGGAAAAAATCTTCCCCCTGCTCTTGGGAAGAGCCACCTTTTAAAGCAACCTCTCCGAGATAACGCAGAGTTAAACATTTCCTTATCTATGTTAAACACCTTTGTGACTCAAACTGCAAACCAGCACTGAAAACCCATCTCCCTCTCCCCCACCCCACGGCTGGCTTTGGAGAGTGGCCAAATTAAAGTGGCCACTTCCATTTCTGGGCTCTGAACATCAACTCAGCTGCACCGTGTTTGGGGCTCCAGTACTCGAGGAGAAGACAAGAAGAAGGGAAAGAAATTTAAAAAAAATCCAAAAATCAAAAAAATACCAGGAGCTTAATTTATGCTCTTTCAGACAGTAAGAGAAACAATTCTTTATTCCCACGTGGGGCTCACGAGGCTGGGGCACATTCTTGCACTCTGTGTTTTCCTGTGCAGCACCCCTGGCACTGCAGCTTGGGCATGGAAACACACGGGGATTGGGAAAAGGCTATGATGTCTTAGGGTTTAACTTTTATATTTTCCAACCCTGCCCTGCCCAGGGTCACTTTGCAGTTCCCTGGAGCTCGTTCAGTGCTGTTCTCTCATGCTCACACACACACAACAAAGCCTCTCCAGCTCTCCAAGGACACCCACACCCTCCTAGGCCCAACAACTGCAAACCACAATCTTGGCGACAGGGGGGCAAGCTTGGGCAAATTCCATCCTTGCCTGGCTTCTGCTTGGGCAATTGATGCTGAGATCCAAGTGGGAAGAACTCGGGAGCTGTCCTTGTCCATGTTGGGATGCACTGAGGCAGGAGCCTCTGGAGCCCAGAGTGTACCTCTGAAGGCCTTTGCAATCAATCCCTCCTTGATTCCTTTATTCCTGTCTGCTCTCTGTTTCCAGGGAGCCATTTAAGGCATCAGTCTTCTCCCAGCAGAGTCCCCTGGGACAGGCAGGGGTGCCAGCACTGCAGAGGAGCTCAGAGATGCCCTGCTCCTTCTGCCACCACAGCACATCAGCAGTTCTGCCCAGGCTCAGGCGGCTCCTGCCAAACGTTACCCAGCCCCAGCAGCTCCTGTCCCACCCCTGCAGCTCCTGTCCCACCCCTGCAGCCCCTGTCCCACCCCTGCAGCTCCTGTCCCACCCCTGCAGCTCCTGTCCCACCCCTGGGACATGCTCGCTGTGACCTCTGCAGCTGTCCCCGAGCCCCCCTGGTGTCTGACTGAAGCCACGGCACCGAGACCAAACTGAAGCAGCCAAGAAGCAGCAGCAGCAGTGAAGGGTTTGGAGCCATTTCTAGCACAACATCTGAGGCTTTAAAAGAGAAACCCAGCAATCCTGACAGCACTGGACGATCTGTTTGCATGGAATGCTCTAATTAATTCTGTCCAGCACTCGGTTAACAAACTCACGTTTTCCCTCAGTTTTTTTCCTCCTGTGTCTTTCACCAGCACAGATTTTCCTCATCTTCAACGGGGGAAGGAGAAATTGTCTCCAGTCATGTAGACTCCATTACTGGGAGAAAGGTGTGAACAGCCAGCATGTCTGGCAGACGGATTCATTATCCCACCGTGTCCTTTGTAATGGGAAATGAAAAGCCCATTCTGGTAACTACACTTTATTATAATAGGTCAGAAAAAGTGAAAGGCATCATCTTATAAAATTAACTTCATAAAGACTGCCTTAAAAAAAAAAAAAAAAATTCTCTCTGCCAGTTTATCCACTGCCATCTCCCTGCACAGATCTTTTCTTCTCCTAGAAGGGGCTGACTCCCAAGTCTTGTCCCACTTCACTTTTCCCCCCCAGCAGAGGGAATGGCTCTTTTTCATCCTGATCAGGCCCTGACACTTGCTTTGCCAGGTGCAGGAAATGCCACACCTTTGTCAAGGCACAGAAAATAGTCAAAAAATGAGTTAAAATTAAAAGGGACCCCCCACCCCGAAGGTCTCTGCGAAAAGCAGGGTTACTGTTTCTGTAGGAAAGTCAGAACAGGGAGACAAATGCACCTTGTGAGCCCTTCTCTGCTCTGCAGCACCTCCCACTGCTGCTCTGCTCGAGGCTGCTTCAGCCTAACTGAAGCCTGCTCTGGCAGCCGAAGACAATTCTGTGAGGTGAAGCTCTGGGCAGTGTGCATGACCACAGCCCCTGCAGGGACAAGGCAGGGCATGGCCAGGGGGACCCCAAAACATCCCTGCACCCAGGGCTGGCCCAGCCAGGGGGACCCCAAAATACCTCCCACACCCAGCACTGGCCCCAGCCAGAGTAATGCCTTAGAAAAGTTAAAACCCTATGTTCCCAACCCTGCCCTGCCCAGTGTCACTCTGCAGTTCCCTGGAGCTCGTTCAGTGCTGTTCTCTCATGCTCACACACACACAACAAAGCCTCTCCAGCTCTCCAAGGACACCCAGACCCTCCTAGGCCCAACAACTGCAAACCACAATCTTGGCGACAGGGGGGCAAGCTTGGGCAAATTCCATCCTTGCCTGGCTTCTGCTTGGGGAATTGATGCTGAGATCCAAGTGGGAAGAACTCGGGAGCTGTCCTTGTCCATGTTGGGATGCACTGAGGCAGGAGCCTCTGGAGCCCAGAGTGTACCTCTGAAGGCCTTTCCAATCAATCCCTCCTTGATTCCTTGATTCCTGTCTGCTCTCTGTTTCCAGGGAGAATAAGGCATCAGAGGGACCCCAGAACACCTCCCACACTCAGGGCTGGCCCCACAGCTCCCTCAAACCTTGTCTGAGTGGCAGGGGAGGGCTGAACTAACCACTGCTGCAAAGTCAAGAGGAATCAAAGATAAAACCAAGGTGGTAAGTTCTCAGATTCTGAAAAAAACCCCAAAAACAAACCAAAAAGGAAGAAACAACTTGATGCCCTAGATACAGAACTGCAGTAACAGCATCCTTTACTCTGCCAAACTCCAAGCATTCCCCCTCAGGCTGCCTTGGATTGGGCAGGAATCTTTTAAAAAGTGCTTTTCTAAGTTTTATCACTCCCCCTTTGAGGAAAATGAAACACACAGCTCCTCCAAACAGTATAAATCACCTGCAGAACAGCCTGACTGTCAGTGCTCACCGGGGAAGGAGGCTGGAGGGGGATGCTCTGAAACAAAGAGTTAATTGGAACTGCCCATGAAGGCTGCGTGCATCTCATGTGATAGATTCTTAAAGGAGCCCAATTTTCAGAAATTGCCACAGCTCCAATCTCTGAAAATGTGGCCTTTCACAGATCTCCAATTCAGCTTGCCACGTCCAGAGCTCCTTTTGAAAATAAAAAAAAAAATAAAAAGAAGTCTTGCCATAAAAGGCCCACGATTTGGGAGCAAAAATTAGCAGCCTTCATGGGATAGCCATCCCTTTGTCTCTCCTCCCCTAACTGTGGCTCTCTGGGAGATCTGAGCACCATTTACCTTTTGTTATTTTTCCAGGTAGTAAAGAGAAGAGTAGAATCTAATCAAGAACAAAAATGGGTGAAAAAAACACACCCAACAAAAGCTAAATCTTCACACCTCGCCCAAAAGCGGCCTCTATAATTGAACAGCATTTCTTCCTCTGAAGAAGATAACACCTACCTTAAAAAAAAAAAAAAAAATCCCTTGAGGGTGCAAGAGAGGCCAGAACCTGCAGGAGGAGGTGGCAGGACACACTCCCAACCCTGGTGTCACACCCAGCAAGGGCACTTGGGACCTGGGCAGCACCTGAGGCTTGCAGAGCTCTGCTGAAGGAGGATTGTTCTGCAGGCACAGCACCTGGGCTGCTGCTCAGAGCTGTTCCTGACTCCCCTCCAACACCTTAATGAAGCAGAACCACCTTTCTCCGAGCCCAGAAACAGAACTTGGCACCCCCAAATTCCCACATGAAGAGGTTCCTGTGTAGGAACACAGGCAGTGGTGCAGGGCAAGGCTGATCCATAAAAACAATATCCACAAGTGTAAAATCAGCCAGGCCAGGGATTCCCTGACCTGCCAGAGCTGAGCAGGTACAGCAGCCTGAAAAATCCAACCCAGCTCCTTGTTCTGCTGTTCCAGTGCCACCATCACCTCCTGTGGGGCCATCTGAGAGGGGGGACAGAGCTCCTCAGCAAAACTCAAAACATAGAAAGATTTATTTTGGGGGAAAAAATAGCTACACACAGATAGTGTATTTGAGATATTTTTGGAAACCATATTGGTATTTTTCTAGGTAATACACACATATCTAGACTATGTGGATATATAAAATATGTTTGTGAACACAGAATAAATATACACATGTACATTAATATTTATTTGTTTTTTAATTAATATTTGTTTTTAAATTAATATCTATTCGTAAATTAATATTTATTTTTTCTGCTGCTGCAAGGTGGAAGGTGGCTCTGGAGCAGGTGAAACAATAGGGAAGAGGCTGATCCTGGCAAAGCTGGGCCCTGGGGCTGTCACTGTGCCTGCCTGAGTGGCCTGGCTGTCCCTCGCTGTCCCCAGGCTGTCCTGGGCAGGCCAAGAGTGCCCCCTGCAGCCCTGCCAGCCCTTCCACTGCCACAGGAGCGTTTGCCATCCATCTCCTGATGCCTTAGGTTTGAACTTTTCTATGTTCCCAACCCTGCCCTGCCCAGGGTCACTCTGCAGTTCCCTGGAGCTCGTTCAGTGCTGTTCTCTCATGCTCACACACACACAACAAAGCCTCTCCAGCTCTCCAAGGACACCCAGACCCTCCTAGGCCCAACAACTGCAAACCACAATCTTAAAAAAATGAAAGCAAGCTTAGATAAATTACATCATTAACTAAGTTCTAGTTAGTGAATTTACGCTGATATAAAAGTGGGAAAATCTCGTGACCTGTCATCCATTTTGAGATCCACTGAAGCTAAACCCTCTGGAGCTCAAAAGTGTACATCTGAAGGCCTTTCAAATAAATTCCTCCTTTATTCCTGTCTAGTCTCTGTTTCTAGGGAGCCATTTGAAGGCACCACACACATGCTAAGGAAACTCAGCATGGAAGCCCAGGGCTTCTGCCTGAATCCCCCAGGGCAGAACTGAAGCAAAAGCATCCAGGCTGCACAGCACAAGGAAAACCTTCTGCTCTTCCAGAGGCATCTTTTCCTTGTGACTATCATCACCCCTGCCCGAGAGCCAAGACATGGCTTGCCTGGAGTGAAACCCCCAGAATTCAGCCCAAAAGAGCCTTGTAACACAGAGATTCCCTCACAGCCTGCAAGGCAACAGCCTCCAGCCACCCAGGAACCACACCTCTACAGACAAAGGAGGTGGGATTCCATCAAACAGGAAAACACAAATGAATCACCACACTCTGGGCAGGTTCCAAAGGGTTAAGCCATGCCTCGAGTTTCCCCTTGGGAAAGAAATGCCCCAGCTGTGACAACAGCACCCAACTCTAGGTGCTAGGACAGGCCTACAGAGGCCAGGCCCAACACAGAGCCCTGTGGGTGGCAGAGGGAAAACTCCCTCCTGCAGAGCAGGGAGCGAAATGTCCTTGTGCTGGGAGCAGCACACGGTGCTCGCTCCTCTCACAAAGTTCCACTTCTTCTTCAGGATGGAACAAGCCTAAAATGGCAGCACAAAAGGCTGAGGGCACCCAGAAGGCAGAGGTGGCCCCAAAGTGCCTGCCCAACGCCCAGCACGGTGCCAGGCAGACCTCAAGGCGTTCCCTGTCAGAGAGGGTGCTGCAGGCACCAGAACCCCACATCCTGATGGGTGTGGGGCAAAGTCCTGCTGAAGGGGTGAGGAACAAGTAATGAACATCCACGGAAGGGAAAGCCAAGGGGAAATGCTCCCTCTGGACTGCTGGGAATCAGCTGCTGCACAGCTTCCAGGAGGGAGAGAGGGAGGGGAAAACATCCAAGGCTAAATCATTGACTCTGCAGGCATGTCCAAGCTGTAGCGAGGGACCAGAATTCCCATAGTGGTGTAACCTCCCCAGCCATTTGTCTCCACATTCAGTGAAACCCTTGTTTACTTCCACAAAGACACCAAAATTCACAATATTTACAGCCTGACACACATGAAAATCACACTGGCTCCACCCCAGAGCAACCCAGCAAAGCTCATTCCTACCTGAAGAGCTCCCTGATCTCCCTGACAGTGGCCTGGAAGGGGATGTTCCGCACCAGGATCTTGGAAGTTTTCTGCTTCTTGGCAGTCTGCTTCTTGCGGGCTGGTTTCACAGCAGGCCTGGAAGCCAACAGGAAGGGCAGGTAAAGACCATGGAGCAGCAAAACCCCTTTGAGCTGAAATGCCCTCAGGATGTGGAACGTGGAACACTGAGGCACCAGCTCACACTGGCACCCTGGGCTGTGGCAGTGCCACACAGGCCACCAAGAAGGACCCAACTCCAGTGATTGAAATCCCACATCTGGAAATGGAGCAGTGCATCTTGCTCCAGTTGAGCTCCTGCTCTCACATTTGCCACTAACTCATGTTTTGTCACCAAATCTTGCCCTTTCATTGTCAGGAGAATATTGTTTTAATTTTTCAACCTTCTAATGTTTGAAGTTTTTATAATAAAGTTCTCACGCATTTCATGTAAACAATGTTTCTCTAACTGTTCCTTTTGTTTTTCATTCCTCTCCTAAAAAAGAAACAATTGTTAGACTTCTAGTTTAACCAGTGTGGTTAAAAAAAAAAAACAACCTCATTCTCCAATCCATAGCCATTATCAAAAATCTATATATAGCAAAGTAAAACTAAACTGTCTACTTTTTTACTGCTTAAAAAACTCACTGTGTGTGTCTTGTTCATTTCATGTCCTACAACAATAGCAGAATGCACTAATGAATACATCTTTTAAAAATTAGCTTGATGCAAGCTAATTTTGATTCTTTTTCTTCCTGGCTTATAAAACACCAAATGAAATTTTGTAACGGAGTATTATTTTTTTTTTTTTTTTTTTTTTACCTCTGGAATTGTATTGCATTTGGACAAGGTCAGAATTTGCCTAACACAAAAGACAGCAGCTTATTCCATAAAGCAAAGCACTTCCCATTGTGGGCTGGATACCTGCTGAAGGGATTTTCCAAATCAAACTGGATAAAAATGGTTTATGAAAGAATTGAAGTACAAAGTGCAGACACAGGGAGCTGTCAGACTGCTTGTGGGCCCCAGGAACCAGATTTTCAAACAAATTTTGACATTTAACAGATATCACCTCCAGTAGGGTTTCCCAAGTGTCTAAAGGACAGAGCTCAGGTGCCAGCATTCAAATATCTGGATTAATCTGCAACTCTGCAGTTTCAGTGTTCTGTGCTGAGTAAGAACTGGGAAGGAATTCCTAAAAACTGAGGCTAATTCCAACTAAATTCACCCACAGCTAACCACCTCCCCTGTGCCTGAATGCCCAGGCTAAAGGGGCTAAATCCAAACTTTTTTATCAAGCAAGAAACCTGGTTTTGTGTGGATTTGATCAGAATATGATTCTCAAGCTCCTGTTCTCTTGGGTGAACAGGCAGAAGACTTCATCACCCACTGAAGATTTGTCTCAACCCCCAGAGCTCACGGTGCTGCCTGACCTCCCCCCAAAGCAGAAAGTTTTTCCTTGAGCAGGGAAGAAAACTCTGCCTGTTTCTCACTCTGGGCTCACATTTGGGGCCCCACTCCAACTCATTCCTCGTTTCTTTTCTCCTCTCAAGCCAAGCTGAGGGCAGCAGAGCAAAGGCTGCTGTGTGCAGGGGCACTGCTGGGCACAGCCCTGGGCCTGCAGGAAGGCTGTGGGGACGTGTGTGCTAGCTGGGCAGGTGGGAACTGCAGCAAAAACACCACACAGACCCTAAAAATCACACCAAGAGAGTATCTGGCACTCTAAAATTACACCAAGAGAGCTTCTCTTACCCATAAAAGAGAAGCTCAAGCAGCAAAGTTATCCCAATTAACCAAAGGTGCAGTGATACCAGCTCAGGATGAGCCACAGGATGGAAGAAAGTGAGAAAACCCCTGGGCTGTGCAGCCTCAGGGGTACCTGAGGGAGCAGCTCAAGTGTGCAGAGGTGAGAGGGGAGCCTCACCTGATAGCTCTCTCGGAGAGCTTCACTTCCAGCTTGTGGCCATCCACGGTGCAGCCCTGCCAGGGCAAACAGAGAAACAGGAAAAAGGTGTAATTAACAGCAATAAATATGGAGAAGAATGAGAAGCCAAAGCAGCACTAAATAAACATTAACCAGCATTTGTTCTGTGAGGGGGGATCTGGCTCTCTGCCCCTCTACAAAGGGCACCTGGCAGGAAGCCTCATTAAAACCCAATCCTTGTGCATTCCCTGAGATTCCCACATTGCATCAGCACCAGGAAACACTTCTCCAGGTCCTGTCCTTGCACAAACCCTCTTCCCTCACAAACCTGGCCCGTTCTAGAGGCTTCCCCACCTGCCCAGGGCAGCTCACTGACAGCACTGACAAGCCCAGCTCACCCCCAGAGCTCTGTGCAGAGCTCAGCACTCACCTGCAGCCGGCGCAGAGCCTTCTGGGCACTCTCTGCCTTCTTGTACTCCACAAAACCGAAGCCCATGGACAGCAAAGCGCCTGGCACAAGAGAAAGGGACTTGCTAAGCAAGCAGTGATGATATAAGATACAAAAACAAACCAGGAGCAAGCAGTGGTTGCCAAAACTGTGGGGACAAAAGCTGAATATCCCATGAGAAGGGCCGGCCTGGCCATGGCTGGACTTGGATGCTCCCCAGGAGCAGCCCTGGCTGGGGTTTTTGAGCAAGGCCCTGCTCTGGAGCAGCTGGTTTTGGTGCTGATGTGAAGGGGGGATAAGAGATGCTGCACACAAAAGTGGTTTTTAGCTTTGCATCACCTCAGTGCCACTTCTTTAAATAAAACACCGAGCCCTGCAAAGCAGCTGCTGGTCCCAGACAGGGGGAGGGACAAACATCCCACGAGCTGCAGTGGGCAGCTGCCACTCCCACAGCCAGAGAGAGACACAGCACAGCCAAGCTCTGCAGCACCTGGGGTCACACCATGGCCCTGAGGCACACACTGAGTGACACAGCATCAATCACGAGGGGAGAGAACAACACCCTGTGCTCAGCTGCAGAACCTCAGCACAAGCAGAGCGCAGAGATGGCCCTGGGGCCAGAAGGGATCACTCTGGTATGAGTCCAGCTCGTGCTCAGAGCTACAGCCAGACCCACCAGCAGACCTGAAGAACTGACTTTATTTTTTTCTCTCTCAGTGGATTTGAGTTTTCCTGGAAGAGGATGGGGTAAGCCAAATCCAAGGGGAAATGCCACAAAGCTGCGGAGCTCCCTGAGAAGCCACAGCCCCTCCAGTGCTCTCCTGGATCCAGCTCCTCAGGAAGTGAGAGCAGCCAACACAGCAGGCACAGGGGGCCTGGCAGCCCCTTGAGGGGGCTCAGGGCTGGCAGGGAGAAGGCAAACCAAGCCCACTCAGCTCAGCTCTCAGCCAGGCAGCCTCGAGGATCTGACCATTCCTGGGATAACACAGAGGTTTAACCATGGCTTCTGTCAGCCTGCACCCCACTCCCTGCTCTGATCCTGGACGAGTTTAGCTTCTCCCTCTCCAGATCCACATCACAAATACCACAAGTGAGCTTAACCTCGCAGGCTGAGTCCTGGGGTGAGGCCTGGTTTGCAGCCATTTCGAGGGGAACACTTGCGGGAGCGCCGAGGATTTTGCCAGCGGGAACACGAACGCAGCCAGACACAACACCACAGCTGAGCCCTCGGCAGGCAGCTGAGGGAAGGAACTGAACAGCAACAGCTGGAGTACCTGCTTTGTCTTTCTTCTTGGATATTGTGCAGCTCTTCAGGGCTCCCACTTTGGAAAACGCCTGCGAGGAATTTGGACACGTGATTGAGTTCCCTTTGTCAGGGGCTCGCAGCTCAACTGCCAGCGTGGCCCTCTTCCCCCAGCACACACCTGACAGGCACTGCAGCTGAGCCCTGCCTCAGCACATCATTTCTGTGCAAACATACACACAGAGAGCTTTAAAGGTATCACGACATCATTTCTGTGCAAAGACACAGAGCTTTAAAGGTATCACGACATGCATTCCCAGAAATCCTGCAGCATTCCCCAGGAACAGTGCAGAGATCCGAGCTGGCTCCGCAGGAACACTCTGGGTTAGGAGATGCCCTTGGCCAGGCACAGGCCTTGAGGGTGGCTGACTCCTGTGGTGTCCCCTAGAACACAGCCCTTCCCAAAAATGGGGAATCTAGAGGGGAGCAAACCACGTAACTGCCGTGTCCCCTCTTTTTCTGGCTTTACAAGTCCCAGCTCTCCCCTCCTCTGGACATTTATTTGTCCACAGCTGGACCAGAGTCTCTACAGGGCCCCAGGTTCTTGGTGCAGGGGATGTGGCATTTGACACAGCCAGGGAAGTGCCCGAGATGGGAATTTCCAGCTGCTTTTCCTTCTTTTGGTGTTAATCCCCCATGACTTCAGGAACACCATGCTGTCTCCCAGGTGCTTTGCTGAGGTGAAGCAGCACAAGGCAGCTCCATGTCAGCAGGGGCTGGGGTGAAAAGCACATTCTGAAACCATTTATTCATGCCCTGCCTGGCACACGAGCTGCAGCAGGGCCTGTCCCAGGGAGCAGCACCACGGAAAGCCAGGAATGTTACAAGACTTCCTGCTGCCTCCACCTGTCTCTAGGTGGAATTAAACCCCAGCAAAACAATTCCAGATGTGTTTGTCTTAACTGACACCCGCAGGGACGTTCCCAGCCCAGCCCAGCACTCTCCCATCCCCACCAGGACACGCTGGCTGCAGCTGAGCTCCTCTGAACGTGTCCTTACTGCTCACCTCCCTCAGGGTGTCTTCTGTGGTGGCAAAGTTCAGGTTTTTGATGAACAAGGTACACCCAGGGATATTTTCTTCTTCCTCCTCCTCCTCCTCTTCTTCCTCCTCCTCTTCCTGCGCTGCTGCTTCCTCTGAGTCTTTTATAGCTTCACCTGAAACAAGAATAAACCCCAATTTTGTATGGTGTAAGAAAGCCAGACTTTGGGAAAGCCCCTTTGGGAGGAAGGTGGTGTATTCAGGGAGGCAAGGTCACTCCTCACAGAGGGAAGTCACCCAGACCAAACATCTCCTGGGGCTTGGCACAACAGCAGAGAAACATAAACAGAGACCCCAAGCCAGCCAAAGCTCTTACCTGCTCCCAGCCCTGCTTCACCCTCCTTTTCTGCCACCTCAGCTCTCTTTTTCTGAGGGGCTGGGCTGAGGAAAACACCCATGGGAGCCCACTCCAGGTACAATGGCACAGAATGGAACTGTGAAAAGAAGACAGGAGAGAAATGAGGATTGAAGGGCAAGGCCTGAAGGAAAAACTCTGCTCTTGGTGTCACTTTCACCTTGGAAATGGGAAAGAATTGGAAAAGCTGAGCAACGTTTTCAAGTGGCTAAACTCTGTCACAAAAGGATCCAGCCTAACAGGACGCCAGCCTAAACTCCCTGTCACAAAAGGATCCAGCCTAACAGGACCCCAGCCTGAACTCCCTGTCACAAAAGGATCCAGCCTAACAGGACCCCAGCCTAAACTCCCTGTCACAAAAGGACCCAGCCTAACAGGACTCCAACCTGCCATGGCTCACTCCTGGATGGCAAAAGAGAAAAGAAACCCCCAGCTGTGCCCCAGCCCCCTTCTCCAGCACCCTCTGCAGGCTGAGCCCTGCTCTGCTGCACCAGGAGCTCCTCAAACCTGAAGGGCAGAGGCTGGATCCCCACTGGCTCTGGGATAACCCTTCCCACACCCACTGTGCCCCTCACCCAGAGCAGCCCTTCTGCAGCCTCCCACCTCGCCAAGGCACCCGCCTCTCCAGGCAGTGCCCACCTTGGAGTAGGCCAGCCTGGTGAAGGCTTGCTTGGCCTCGGTGGGCTCCAGGAACTCCACGATGGCTGTGATCCCTCCCTCTGGCATCAGCACCCGGCCCAGGCTGCCGTGCCTGCCAAAGAGCTCCTCCAGCTCTGCGGCGCTCGTGCCAGCCGGGAGGTTCTTCACCAGGATCACCGTCCTGCTCCTCTCTCCAGCAGCCTGACACAGCCAGTGGGGAAAGGAAGGGAATACAGCATGTAAGAGAGCAAATCCAGCAAGTTTCTGACTGGAGATTTGAGATCCAACACACTGAGTTCTCCCTGTCACCCCTTCCCAGGATCCAGAAGGGCCAACAGCCATGGAGAAAACGCTCCCTGTAAGATCCACATCCCAGTTCCACCATTGCTCAGGGATGGAGGTTTTGGTCACAGAACAAACACTCCCTGTAAGATCCACGTCCCAGTTCCACCATTGCTCAGGGATGGAGGTTTTGGTCACAGAACAAACACTCCCTGTAAGATCCACATCCCAGTTCCACCATTGTTCAGGGATGGAGGTTTTGGTCACAGAACAAACACTCCCTGTAAGATCCACATCCCAGTTCCACCATTGCTCAGGGATGGAGGTTTTGGTCACAGAACAAACACTCCCTGTAAGATCCACATCCCAGTTCCACCATTGCTGAGGGATGGAGGGTTCCATTGCTCAGGGGAAGGGCTTTTGGTCACAGAACAAACACTCCCTGTAAGATCCACATCCCAGTTCCACCATTGTTCAGGGATGGAGGTTTTGGTCACAGAACAAACACTCCCTGTAAGATCCACATCCCAGTTCCACCATTGCTCAGGGATGGAGGTTTTGGTCACAGAACAAACACTCCCTGTAAGATCCACATCCCAGTTCCACCATTGCTGAGGGATGGAGGTTTTGGTCACAGAACAAACACTCCCTGTAAGATCCACATCCCAGTTCCACCACCACCCACAGATGGAGGTTGTGGCTGCAGACCCACCCTGGCAGGGACACAGGGCTCCTTCCCTGCCTCCAGCCAGCTGACCTCCATCCTCAAGCCATCATATCACAGATTTCACCCATCCCAAGGGCAGCTGCATTATCAAATGGATACAACATCAACTCCTCAGGGTGGGTTCAATCCTGCAACACGCTGAGGATTTCATTACCAGTTTCCAAGAGAGCTGAGCACACCAGGACTAGAAGAGGCAGGCCCCCACTGGTGCCTCCAGCTGGGCCTCTCACCTGGCTGAAGGAATCCAGGCTGACTCCGTTTTCCACCAGGAAGCGGCGGATTTCCTGGACCAGCTCCGTTTCTCCCAGAGCCACTCTCACTGCCACGCTGTCTCTGCTCTCCTGCAGGCAAGAACTCAGTCACCTGCTGCTCCCAGAAGCACATGCACAGGGAAGGTGGCAGGTGGCTGGAGGGTAAATTGCTCCAGCTCCTCTGGAGCAGCTCGAGTTGTGCTGCTGGAATCCGAACACATCCCAAAGCAAAATGAAATCTCTGGGAAGGATCTGACCTTTAGAGTGTAAATTTCCACCTGCTTGTAGTTATGCAGGAATGCAAAATTCAGGTACAGGAAAGCAGAGGGGGAAGGAGGGCTGGGGACCATGGGGTCAATAGGCTCAGACCCCACAGCCTGCGTGGAGCTCACAGATGCACCAAGGCTCTGGCTGTACAAACCCAGGAAGGCCTTGGCCACAAAGAACCAGGCAGGGAAGCCATGTCCCACCCCAGCTGGCCCATCAGAACCCAACTCACAGCATCCAGCACTTGGCTCTTGGGAGCGTTGTACCTCTGGGCCATGGCGTCGGCCACGGCGTTGGTGCCCACGAAGAGCGCGTTCCAGTTGTGGGAGCTGCCAGGGAAACACAGCCAGGGTCAGCCCTGAGGGCCCCTCTCCTGCTGGGGCCTCTCTGGGCAATAGTCCTGGGAAAGAGCAGCTCTGGGCACGAGCAGGCAGGGTGAAGGGAGAGGGAGAGGAGCGTGGAACATCCTTAGGGAAGGGACAGGATGAGGGAGATGCCACTGGAGAGAGAAGAGGAAGCAGTGCAGGCAGCAGAGCTCAGCTTCCCCAGAGCTGAGTGGTCACAGCTGCAGGTCAGGTGATGCCTTAGGATTTAACTTTCATATTTTTCCAACCCTGCCCTGCCCAGGGTCACTCTGCAGTTCCCTGGAGCTCGTTCAGTGCTGTTCTCTCATGCTCACACACACACAACAAAGCCTCTCCAGCTCTCCAAGGACACCCAGACCCTCCTAGGCCCAACAACTGCAAACCACAATCTTGGTGACAGGGGGGCAAGCTTGGGCAAATTCCATCCTTGCCTGGCTTCTGCTTGGGGAATCGATGCTGAGATCCAAGTGGGAAGAACTCGGGAGCTGTCCTTGTCCATGTTGGGATGCACTGAGGCAGGAGCCTCTGGAGCCCAGAGTGTACCTCTGAAGGCCTTTCCAGTCAATCCCTCCTTGATTCCTTTATTCCTGTCTGCTCTCTGTTTCTAGGGAGCCATTTAAGGCATCACAAGTGCTGGCTCAGAGGAACACACCTTTCCAGCCAGCTCCCCAGACCCACAAACCCCATGCCAGCAAAGCTGCACCCTTTTCCCCTCAAGGCAGAAAGTATCAGCCACTTCTTTCAGACTGATTGGTCACACAGTAAGAAAAAGCTGCTTCAAGCTTTAGAAACACAGGTGGCCAAGCAGAGGAGAAAGGCCCAACTGATCTGAATCCATCCCCCTGAAGAATTACAGAACCAGAGAAGTTATCAGAGAAGTAACTCCTGCAGAAAGCCATCCCAGCCCCTGATGCTCCCAGTTCCTGCTGCTCACTGAACTCCTGCAGCTGCTTGGACAGAGGAGTCAGGTGGGTAAGAGAGGAAGCAAACAGAGCCGCACAGCAAATTCTTTATGAACTTTGGGAACCCTGTGAAGACCCCAGATGCCCTCCTGGCACTTCCTGGGAAGCTGGCAGCTTGTGCTGTACCTGGCACTGCTGGCTTTGTCCTTGGCCTCCTTGCGCTTTTTGTAGGAGGAAGAATCTTCTGCATCTCCATCCTCCACTTTTTCCTTTTTGATGGTGGAGGGTAAGAGATGCATCATTCTGCCCTGCAACACAGGAAGGGAGAGGTCTGGCAGCTCTGGAATCATCCACAAACATCCACAAACTAAGCAGAATGGAGGAACTTCCCTGGCACCTTTCCAAGTCAGCCTTGGTGCCAGGAGGAGATTTTCCTTCCCAAAGGAGACACAAGGGTGAGCCCAAGTGGCCCCCACGGTGTGAGACAGACTCAGAGCTCTTTCTCCACCTCCACCAGGGTTTTGGTGTCTGCAGAGCTGTTCAAACCAAGCCACTCTCCCAAAACACCCGCAGGAGGAACTGCCCCTTTTTACCAAAGCCCAGAAGCAAACTCAGCCACATTCCCAACAAACATTCCCACCCAGAGCAGCCCCCAAAGCTCAGGAAAAGCATCAGGTGCTGTACCTGGAACACCTGCCCATCCAGCTCTGCCAGGGCCTTCACGGCATGCTCGGGGATCATGTAGGTGATGAAAGCAAACCCTTTGGGTTTCTTGGTCAGTTTGTCTATGGGGAAGTGGATCTCCGAGAGGGGTCCTGAAGGAGGCAAAGCTCAGTGGTCACGGCTCTGACCCAGACACAGCCAGGCTGAGGGGAGCCAGGGAGGGCAGAGCAGTTCTGGAACCACCAGCCTGGGCCAGGAGCTGCAGAGGGACAAGGTGGGCCCAGCACAAGCACCCCAAGTCCAGGTGTGGCAGCTTGTGGGTTCTGACAGGTGACATGAACCAGGCACTGAGCACTCACCTGCAGCCAGGGACAGACTCCACAGCCCCACCCTCTCTGTCCCAGCATGCCAAGATAACCTTAAATGTGTTTAATTTGTGTTGCAAAGGGAAACTTCAAACTTGACATTCTAAAGCTGGGGTGGATCTCAAGGATTCACCTCTGGCCTGCAGGAGCCTCCTACCAAGCAGGCCCACGTTGTCACACCAGGCCATGTCCAAGAGATGTGGGACATGGAGCTGTGCACTCCCACCCAGCAGGAAAACCTCTGGGCAAAGGAAGGACACTGCCCTGCAAGGTCCAGGCCCATGGCCAGCACTCACCATACTTTGAAAAGATCTTCTCCAAGTCCTCCTCAGTGCTGGTGAAAGGCAGATTCCTGACAAAGAGTCTCCCTGATTCAGCCAAGTCCTCTTCTTCCTCATCGTCCCTCAGCCTCCTCTGCCAGGGCTGCTCAGCAGGTTTGGCTGGGACAGTTTCTTTGGGGGTGTTCCTGCACCGGGAAACCTCCACGCAGCGCCCACCTAGCCCCAAAGACACACAGAGGGACACTGCATGTTCCCCAGGGCCACGGGCAGACAGCACCCAGGGGCACAGAGCCCAGCTTTGGAGCACTGACACAGCCCCACGGGCTCTGAGCAGGACTCAGAAAGGGGAGGTGGGGGTGCAGGAGTCAGTCCTCAGGAAAACCAGGGTGTCACCAACACCCCCTTTCCTCCCAGAGAGCCGCAGCCCAGCCCAGGCAGCCATTCCCCCTCTGCACACACTGCTGGCAAACAGAACCCCAGGAGCCACTGCGAGGGTTAGGCCGGGCCCAGGGCTGGGGCGCAGCCTTGCAGCGCTGCCTGTACAAAGCTGGGCTCACACAGGATTGCTTTTACCCCAACCTGAGCACACAACCAAACACGAGGGCTCCCATGGCAGCCCCTGCTCCATCCCACGTGGGCTGAGGCCAGGAGCAGCCCCCGTGTGCCTGGGAAGAGCTCCCAGCACAGGAGGCACTTGTGCAGGGAGCACTCGAGCAGCTGAGCTCCCAGCAGGGAGGAACAAACAGCCCTTACCCAGGAATTCTTTCTTCCGCTTCAAGGCCCTTTGCATTTCTGCTTCACTCTTCAAGTCAACAAAGATGTAACCTTGGAGGGAGGGAAGGTTCAGCTGAGCATCGTGTGGGGAACACACACAGACACTAATTGGGTAATTAAGGGCGAACTGGGCTTGCCTGAGTATAGATTCCTATAGATAAAGCATTCAGCTCCCATGAAAAGTTTCAATCCAGCCTGGAAATGGCCATGTCAGACTGGAAGGCTGCCTTTTCAAAGCTTATTCTCCACACACAAATCAAAAAGAGCCTGACTTAGGAGCTGGAGGAGGCTTTCACAGGTGCCTCCCAGCACAAATAAAAGCTGCATCCGTTGTTGGGCTGTTCAAGGAGAAGAGCACAGCAGAGCTCCAAGGAGCTGCTGCACACCCAGCCTGGCCAAGGGCTGCCCTGCAGCCCACAAACACAAAGCAGCACAGTGCCCTGCTCTGCTGCAGCCACCCCAGAGGAACAGGCTCTTCCTTGGCACAGTTTGGGGTGGTCAGAAAAGTTCTGGATGCAGATCAATACAAAAAAAAAGGCTCCTGCTGCTACTCCTAAGAGAGCACAGCCAACATTACTCTGCCCAGGGCATCCTGTGGGCAGCAAGTAGGGCAGGAGAGCTGCAAAGTCACAGAGAGGTCTGGAAGAATCAGGCCAGGAGGCAGGGATTTGGAATTGCAGACAAACAGAGCAGAGGAGTGAGCGAGAGGTCCCCTAACTCCCCCACACAGCTCCCCTCCCACACACAGCTCTTACCTGAATTCTTCCCCTGGGCCTTTTTCCCCATCCTGACTGCCACTGGCTTCAGAGGGAAGAAGAATTCCAGGATTTTTTGCTGCAGGAAGAATTAGAATTGGTTGGGTGAGTTCTCAGGCACGGGAAGCAGCAAGTTGCAGGTTTGGTTTTTAGGTATAAAACACTCCGTCCAACAAGCAGATCTCTGCACAAAGACAGTCCAAAAGTTCCCCTGGCCACCCCCACAACCCTCAGAACAGTGAGAAGTGAAAAGTTTCTGCAAAACTCTTGCAGAGCTCCACTCTGAGGCTCCCCCTCCCTCCCCAGCTGGAAACCAAACTTGCCTCAGTGATGTTCGAGGGGGCCCCACGAAGCTTCACTGTGAACGAAGTGCTGGCTGCTCCTGAACTGCCCTGGCTCTGCAGAGGAGGGGGAAAAGCTGAATGAAACAACAAAAATCACAGCACAACCAGCTGGGCTTGTCCAACAAACAGGAGGCTGGAGACTGGGGGGGATCACCCAGAAATTCTGGCAGCTATGTGGGGCAGGAGGTGCCTGCAGAAGGTTTGGCTGGGACAGGCAAACCCTGGCACCAAAAACTGAGTCCTGCAGGACAGCATTTCCTGCAGAAAAAGGAAAAAAGCCTCTGGAAAGGGCACCAGCAGCACTGATCTAGAAGTCCCATCCTCGGGAATTTAGTGAGCCCTGAGGAGATTCAGCCAAGTTTTTAATGGGTCACCCCAGGAGAGCTGGGACCCCGTGGGCCCTGCAGCCCTGCCAGGCTCTCAGCCCACCCCTGCAGGGCCTGGCAGGCACTGTCTAGTTCAGCTGTACCTCCAGCGTGGATCCTTTCTGCTTCTTCCCCACTGGTGTTCCTTGCTCTGTTTGTTGGGCTCTTGGCTTCCCCCTTTTCTCTGGGTGGGTTTCTGCAATGCCTGAATCCTCCTCGGTCTCACTTTCCTCTTCCTCCTCCTCACTCTCTGTTTCCTCCTCTGCACTGGAGGAGGAGGAAGAATCCTTCACCACTTTAGATTTCAGGTAATCCATGTCTGAGAGTTCTTTGCTGGTAGCTGCCTTCTTCCCTCCTTTCTTTCCTGACAGAGAGGAGAGACCAGAGAAGTTTTTCCACACAGACACTGCTGCTCTCCCCTCAGGGCTCAGAACTGACACAATCACAGCCATCCCCTCCTCTCCTCCACCTTTTCCATGGGAAAAGCCTGAGAACAGCAGAGCAATTTCATCTCAGTACTTCCACACTGACAGCCCAGATTTCAAAGCAACAGCTCACATGTAAAACACATGAGAAAGGGGCTCGAGGTACTCCAGGACAAAGTATTTTATCACAGTTTTAACTAAAGATGCCCAGCAGGCCTCAGAGAAGGGTTTCAAGTGTTTGGTTTTAGAGGGAAAAGAACACAACCCCACCTATACATGAGTGAGATGCAGAGATGAGAAAACACCACTCATTCCACTGGAGCAGCCCCAGGAAATGCCGTGCAGGGAGGGAGGAAAGCTCCAAACCCACTCCCAGCCCTGCTGCAGGGACACTGGGCTCTCAGACACACCCACCAGCCTGCAGCCCAGGCTTCTGAGTCATCAGCATTATCCACTGCTCCAGTTTTCCTCTCAGGAGCCCAGACACTGAACCCTGTCCCTTTCCAGCAGCCCTGCCAGGCCAAAAGACATCCCATTTCCAGAAATGAGCATCAAAGGCAGAGCAGACAAGCTCCCAGACATCCACAGGCTCCTAAAGCACCAGGAACCACAGCCAGCCCTGGAATCACCCTGGAGACAAAGTGGCTGCAGGTAGGAAAGCACCCAAAGGAAAGCTGCAGGTGTTTGCTACTCTTCCCTAAGGACATGGGGAGGCACAAACGCCACCCCCCAATACCAGACACTGCATTTCCCACATTTCCCCAAATCTGGGGACACAACATCACCCCCAGCACGCAGAGAGGTGAGGCCCCACCCTCCTGGTGACACTGAGCCCAACCCTGCCACAGCCACCGTGGCCACAACAAGCAGAGGGTGACAGCTCCCTCGGGTACCTCTGATTTCCTCCTCATCCTCAGAGGGTTCATCCTCAGCCTCACTCAGCTCCTCAGACTCATCAGAATCAAAGTTCAGGTAATCTGCTGCTGCCTTTCCCTTCCTGGGCTCCTCTGCCAAAGTGTCATTAGCCCAAGTGGCCACCTGGGACCGCTTCTGGTGAACCACCAAGAACTCCTGGAATGTTTTATCCTCTTGCAGCTGGGAAAAACAAACAAAAAATAAGCAGACAAGCAGTGAAGAGAGACTCATAGTGAACCTGAAATCCAAGACATCACCTCATTTCCAGCAGGGCAAAGCCAAAAATCCCTTAAGGGGAGCTCAATTCACACTGACAAGGACATTAAAGTCTTCTCAAGGCATCTCATTCCTACTCCTTTTTATAACTGGTGTTTAGAAAGTACTTTAAAGAGGAAAACAAAACAATAAAAAGAGAAAAAAAAAACCAACCCAGACAAGTTAAATGTGACAGAACTCACACATGGGAAAACCCCAGAGCTGCTGAGACAGAACTGACCTGGATGCAGTGTGTGGTCTCACAGGAGGAGATGACCTCTAAAACATTGCACCCCAGGGCTGGGGCTGTTAAAATGATTTCTCCTAGCAGAACTGGGCTGCCCCAGCCTGAATTACCAGCACGGGAAGCAGGACAGAAAGGAACAGTTCAGCAGCAAGAATGCAGGGACTGCACCCCAGCCTCAACTCACCTCCTTTAAGCTATCCACTGGATCCTTCTTCTTTTTATCCTTGGGGAAAACAAAACAAAACAAACCCAGAAGGGTTTATTAGAAGCACAGGCAGCTCAGGTAACCCAAGAGCAGGGGGAGCAGAGATGCTAAGGCAGATTAGAGCAGCACCAGGTGTGGCAGCTGCTCTGTCCCCTTCTCCACAGCCTGGGCCACCCTTCTCTGCCACCAGCAGAGCCTCCAGGAGCCAGGCAAGCCTCACCTTCTTTGTGCCTGCAGGAGCTGCACTTGCCAAGGGCTTCTTGTGCTGCTCCTCCGGGGCAGGGACCTTCTGGGAGTGCTTGCTCCAGGCTCTGGGCTTTGTAGGGTCACCGAAAGATTTGCACAGCTCCACCTGGAACCAGTCAGGACTTTCATTACCAAGCTCAGCAGTCTGCTGTACCTGCTGGGTACCTTCACTGAGGAACCTCTCACAACCCTGATGGGGTGGAGACTGTGCTGGAGCAACTTTTTACTCATCTTTGTTTTAAAAGCACAGAGCTGCATATTCAATCACCGTGGGGAAGTCAGGAGTGAACAGGCACCAAAACCCAGGGTGCTCTGGGCTGGAAGGGACCTTAAAGTCCCACCCCTGCCACCGCAGGGACACCTCCCACTGTCCCAGGCTGCTCCAAGCCCCAATGCCCAACCTGGCCTTGGGCACTGCCAGGGATCCACGGGCAGCCACAGCTTCTCTGGGCACCCTGTGCCAGGGCCTGCCCACCCTCCCAGGGAACAATTCCTTCCCAATACCCCACTCTTTAAGAACCTCAGGGAGATATTTTCAGAGACCAGCTCACCGTGACTCTGGAAGTGTCTATGAAGCTTTTGTTGAAGTGGTTCAGGGCTGCCTGAGCTTCATCCTCAGACTTGTAGCCAATGAAGCCGAATTTCCGGAACCTGCCGTCCTTGGTGTACTTGAGGCAGCAGTCGGTGAGGGTGCCAAAGGCAGCAAACAGCTTCCTGAAGCGCTCCTCCTTCATCTGGGAGAGCAGCAGGGAGGGGAATCAGCCTTGGAGTCAGCACAGAGACACTTTGCTTTTTGAGACACAAATATTCTGCCTCAAAGAGCTTCTCAAAGGCTGCAGGAACCAGGGTGTGTCACTGATGCCAGGATGATGTTTT
>VZTN01013254.1:35381-57190 GCA_013400515.1 Erpornis zantholeuca | reverse complement strand
TCCTATGACTACATGCCCATGTAAAAAGTCCTCCTTGAGCTTTGTTGTAGGTCCCTTTTACGTACTGAGAGGCCACAATTAGCTGTCCCTGGAGTCTTCTTCCCTACAAGCTGAACAATCCCAACAATCTCAACTCTCTCCATAGGAAAGCTCCTCCAGCACTTTGATCATCTTCATGGTCCTGCTCTGGACTCCTTCCATCAGGTCTAAAATAGTCCTTACTGTTTTGGGGGTCCCAAAGCTGTATATCTGAGCTGAAACCCAGGTGGGGTCTCATGAGAGCAGAATAGAGGGGCAGAATCATCTCTTTCTGTATGCTGATCACACTGCTTTTGCTGCAGCTCAGGATATGGGTGGCTTTCTGGGCTGAAAGACCACATTTCTGGGTCATGACAAGTTTTTTGTCCTCCAATAGTTCAAAGTCCTCCTCCTGAGGGCTGCTCTCAATCCATTCATTGGCCAAACTCTGTCTGTGTCTGGGATTGCCCTAGTCATACAATCTGGAAGCATCCCAAATGCATGCCAGAAAGAAACCTGGGTATGCATCATCTCCCTAGGCACTAAGGTTTCCTTTGCAGGGAAACTTGTGGATACAGAGAAAGAGCTACAGTACATTTTAGTCTAGATGGGTGGAAAAGCAGGTGCATGACAGAGCATGTTTGCTCAACACTGCAGACAACTATTCTGGCTCAAAGCCAAACAATTTCATCCAAACCCTCCAAAGAAGTTACAGGTATTTTTTTCTTCCCTTGCCAGGGCTTCAAACCTTCTTTAAAAAATAGAAAACTGCCATTTACCAAGAAGCCTTTTCTAATATATACTTAGTTCCTAGTCATTTATACAAATATTGGGAGGTGAGGGGTGAAGATGGTGGTCTTTGCAATTGACTGTTTCTGTAATCCACACCTGAAGTTGCTAATATTGCTTGCAAAGTCTATGTGAATGATGAGAAAGTAATTTCTTTGATATAAACCCCAAATATTCCCAGTGACAGCTTTTATTTTCATTAGGAAAGCATTACTTTTAGAAGCATTACTAGAAGTTTCTAATGGTAACACTCATCAATAATCTGATTCAATTTAAAATCCATATAAAAACAGTCATTTATGAAAAATCTTATAACAAAAATCTTAAATTAAGTACTTTAGTTTCTCATGCAAAGACAAAAGTTTCATTTTCCTCCTTTCTCCCTCTTTTACATTCTGTGCTATTCAATGGCCTGGGAAAAATACAGTAAAAATCGAGGTATTTCCCACCTTTTTCAATGAGGGCTACTACTTTTTTCTTTTCCGTCTACAAAATTCCAAATTTTCCAAAGGTAAAACAACAACAGGAAAATATACAAAATAGCATTAACCATGAAAAANATACATATATATATATATAAGAAATCAATATGTATAAAATAATATATATATAAGTCATAATTCTATCAGTTTCTGGTTCAGGAAGACAGATTCCATCCTGAAAATTAATAATTAGGTCTAGAAAACACATCTACTAAAGTAATGTAATTATCTAGTGGAAACATTTTAAAAGAAACCATGTAGACAGTTTTTAGGCAATTGATCACAGCTTTAAAGTTAGACTGTAGCATCTAAGCCACATGTGGTGGGCTGACCTTGGCTGGATGCTAGGTGCCCATCAAGCTTCTGTATCACTCCCACTCCTTAACNCTCATGCAAAGACAAAAGTTTCATTTTCCTCCTTTCTCCCTCTTTTACATTCTGTGCTATTCAATGGCCTGGGAAAAATACAGTAAAAATCGAGGTATTTCCCACCTTTTTCAATGAGGGCTACTACTTTTTTCTTTTCCGTCTACAAAATTCCAAATTTTCCAAAGGTAAAACAGCAACAGGAAAATATACAAAATAGCATTAACCATGAAAAACACTTTTCTATTATAAATATTATTAGAAGCAGAACTGAGACTCTGAAATATCAAAAAACCTCAGTGTATTTGAAACATTGTAAAATCTCAGTTTTTCCTCATTTAACTGAAAAAAAAAATTAATTTTTGAAACACTGTAGTCCCAAACTTCAATTACAGAAAAGAAATGGGGATGCTAAACTTTCTACATATTTATAGGTCTAATTATAGTGATTCATTGTCACATTCTCAGATCTGGAAATTATTTAGGCAGCAGTTTCAATGAAAGATCCTCTAACCTGATGACAAAGATCTCCAATAAGACAGTTTTCTTTATCAGTGTCAAAGCAGATTGGCTGCTTGTAGTCATNTTGGGGAAATTAACTTAATTTATTACTCATCAAAAGTCAGAGTAGGGTAATCAGAATTCGAAGCAAATCATACAACATCTTCTTTCCACCCTACTTATTCCTGGGCTGAAATTAACTCAGGATTTCTCTGCCTCCTTCCCACCAGAGTCACAGGGGGAGAGAGACTGGGAGTTGTGGTTGGTTCATCACGTGTTTCTGCCATGTGTTTCCCACAGGAGACAGTTCTCTACAAATTTCTCCAATGTGAGTCCTTCCCATGGACTGAAGTTTTTCATGAACTGCTCCAGAGTGGGTCCCTTCCATTGGGCATAGTCCTTCAGGAACAAACTGCTTCAGTGTGGATCCCCTGTAGGGTCATGAGTTATCACATATGTTGTCACAGAAGTGCTACTGCTATGACTGATTGGCTGAGTTTTAGCCAGCAGTTCTACTGGTCATAGAGGAAGCTTTTGTTTTATTCTCAAAGAAGTCAATTCTGTAGCCCCCTCTGCTATCAAACCCATATTACATTCATGAACTATACCACATTACTTCAGAGCAGAATAATTTTCTTTCATTTGTCTAAACAGAAAAAAGTAGACAAATAAACAAGGGTATTTTTTGTTGCTTCTGATTACCAAAGATGTAACATGATATCACTAGAAACCTTGAATGTGAGCTCTTAGATTGTTACACAGGCTCTGGACTCCCATTAAAAAGGCTGTATAAACACTAAGTCACTCAAAAACATAAGGCCTAAAAAGTTACCTGTCTGATCAGTAGTGAAATACATTCAAACATTGAGTTATGTACTTCCTTTCTACTTATATTGAATGAGATCTGAAATTCACAGCAGTCAACCTGGTAATAAAATGGTAATAAAACATAAAAACTGATTTGTCAGATCCCTCTCACATCACCTTCCACAGCTCAGCCAAGGATACATTTTTATTCATCTCAGACAGGGATCTAAAATTTAAAATTCCTTCAGGAGCTTAGGGACTTAAATGATGATTTTAGACATGAGCAAATGATCACTGCTTCTCTTAAATACAATTTAGGATATACTCTTATACCGTATTTTTATGTCATACTTTTTGTCATATCCATATACCATACTCTTAGCATTAATTTAGTAAAGTGTTTTGTAACCTTATATTATTCATTTTATGCTGAATTATTTGTTTTTCATAGAATCATTGAATGTTTTTGATTGGAAGAAAACATTAAATGTCAGCCAACTTCACCTGCAATAATCTGGGATATCTTCAACTAGATAAAGTTTTTCAAAACTCTGTCCAACCTGAGCTTGAGTGTTTCCATGTTTTTAGTTTTTAATACCTTATGTCCTATTTCTCCCTGAAATTCCTTCATCCTTAGGTTGAATGTAGTGTAAACAATGTGAAAGAAAGGAACAAGGTCTCTGTTATTGGTTAGCTCAACTTTTCAGCACATCAATAGGATTAATCTTTTCCAGGATGATAACAATTAGCTCAAGATTTTCAATAATTGCAAGGAGGAAATAGAAATGAGAGCTGGAATGTTTTCACATCATGACAAACCTTATTGCATATATTTGAGATATTCTAAGAACTCTTAGATTTTGTCAGGTTGTCTTATCCTGTTGCACATTCTCAAAACATAAGTATCAGCAACTGCCTGTTTCATTTCCCTATAAAAATTCTATATTTGACTAGTTCATAACGTAGACCATTCAGTCTCATATATTTTTTTAAATTGAAACTGGTTTAGAGATTATGTCTTAGAATATATAGTGAAGCTACTCTGGGAGTGGAGAGTCTGGTCCTAATATCACAGATCAGTTAAAACCTACATATACTTTAATGGCTCCCAATCTAAGGCAAACTTTGACTATTCTACCCACCTGTCCTAGAGAGTTTGATAAGCATATATACGAGAAATACTTTTAAAAAGTAAGTACATCAAGGCACAAAAAAAGAAAACAAGTAATACTCATTGCTGGGATAAACTCAAATGTCCAAGTCCCATCCTAGAAAACAGACATTATATATGTTAAAAAAACCCAGTTTTAGTTATGTAATGTCTCTTAGCAGTGAATAAAAAGAAGCAGATATGCCGAACAATTTTAATGCCTGTTTTACAACGAAATGAATCATGTCCTAATCTTCATTGACTATATCAACCGGATTTTATTGAATATGAAGAAAGACCTGCATAAAAAGCTTGGATAGACACATATAAACTCTATACTTAGTGAGACCAATCCCACCTAAACACTTGGAAATCATTATGCGAGATATTAAACACTTTTTAGCTTCAGTCCTTTCTTCCAAAAAAACAAGTAGTGGAAGTAATGCTATATTTCTGTTTAAGGTGATTGGTTGGGGGGGTTTTGGTTTTCTTTTTTTTCATTTTTACCAGTAAATTAATAATCTAAAAAGACCTGGACAAAGAAAGAGAGTATAGTATAGCAAGGCAATTTTTGATCTTTCAGTAGTGAGTTGATATATTTTTTTAATTAAACCACTTATAAAATTATTTTGTCTTGCCAGATATTTATAACAACAAATTAATTTTTTGTTGCAGCTGCTCGCTCCTCTTTCTATATGCTTCATTCCTCTTATACATTTCTATACATGCAAATATCAGCCTATAATTTCTCTCTGCACCATGAAACTAATACTCTGTGATGTAATGCTAATTTAATTGAACTTACTTCAAAGTGGATGTTGAGCTGTCATTTCAAGCAAAGTTTCAATAAATCTTGTCTAAATACTGTGTAGTTTCTTAAAGAATAGTCTTTGCAAGCTCAGAAACATCTTCATTAATTTATTTTGATAGGTTTAGACATCACAAGAGAACTCTTTGTTGCAAACACTTATTCAAATGTAAGTTGTCATGCTAGGGGAAAAAAAAAACCTCAGCTATTATGTTCTTTAGTTTGGTGTTTCCACAGATATGAGAGTTATAAAGGGTCAATATCCATGTGGTACTGAGGCAGATGACTAAATAGAAAGTTTGTATTTCAGAACTAATTATTGTACAAATTATTTGTAACTAGGTCTCTACAAAACAGACTCTCAAATTGGACTCCTATTATGTGTGCTGACAGAAGCATTATTTCTGTACTGAAATTCCCATTTCTGACAGTAAAACCCAAAAACTCCCTAGGAAGATTTTGCAGGGTGCTGCTCCATAATGGTCAAGATCCCCTGTCCTGGTATAGTTTTCTAGGACCAATTGGCTAGCTTTATCATTAAAGTATATCTGACTGACAGCACCATCTATTCATGAGTTTTGGAAAGGTCAACAAGATGCATCTGGAACATATATTTGCAACTGAACTTCTGCTTGAAAGGAAAACTAAAATAATGGAACTGTAAATAAGGGGATGCAACAGAATATAAATGAGAAAGAAACTCTGAAATCTGACAAGGTTCTTTAGTAGGACAGGAAAATTACTTGTATCTCAGGCAATTATAAAAGAACTAATTTCTAATTTTTTCTGAATAAATCAAGCCTCTGAAACATAGTGTTTATCTTTCCAACTTTTGTGGCATAGCAACCATGAAATGCCTCTCCTGTACAACACCTATAATTACAAAACTTTTCATGTTCAGAGTTATTGCCTAAAATAGACAAAATTGTAAGTTTAAAACACTTCTTTCCCAAACAATAAGAAAGACATTTTCAGAATACACAGACTTCATAACTGAAAGGCTACCATGCTGAAGTTGGAAATTTCCATCCTAAAGAATGGTAATTTGCACAGCAATCAATGGAGAGGATGATCTGATAGACATACTGATAGATTACAGACAAATACAGCATAAAGAGCCATTTCTGATCCTCTAGCAACTGCATGAGTAGGAAATAAAATTAATACATTTGTGGGGTCGTTTGTCTGTGCAAAGAAACACAGTAGTGATTACTTGGAAGCAGACTCCCAAGAAAAACAGAGTAAATAGGAGGAAATAAAAAATAACCCAGAAATATGCATTTGCATCGCTATCACATAGAGGCTACTGTTTTCTAGGCTTCAAAATTGCAGTTATGCAAAGAGGCAACTTTCAGTGGCACAGAATCTTGAGTGTCAAGGCAAGGTGAACAGGACTCCCAATACCTCCCACAAAAACTGAATAGCAAGCTATTTATCCTCAGTTCATCTGCAATATGAATCAGCCCTGACACAACTTAAATTTGTGATCAAAGGGAGTACATAAACCAAAGTTATTAGTGGTATAACTGAACCAAGTTAAACTGAACAAGCAAATCTAAGTATTTCCCCCAGTTTACTGAAAAAATACAGAATATAAACCAATACTTCCCAGCTTTAAATATTCCAAACCCCCACAAAGACTTTATTTCATGTGTAAAAGATTTATCATGTGAATAATAGAATGTTTATGCCTTGAGTGGTCATTTTTCCTGATTATTACTGATTAAGAAATGAATACTTGAGTTCTAGAAAGAATAAGTTATGTTACGTTGCATTGTGTTACACTTAATATATTTGTTATAGTTATTGTATTATTTGACACAATTATGTCTTCCTTTGTGTGGATCTTTTACATTATCTGTACTAATATATACGAAAGATTTTGATCTTGTCTGTTGCAAACTATTCTTGGAATACCAAATATTTATATTCTTTAAATGCTTCGACCACCAAAGCCTAACAAAGCTACACTTAAACTTTTTCTTCATTCTTATTAAATGTCTGCAATTAAATTCAAGTCTACTCAAGTTAAACATACTTCAGGGGAGCACCAATTTAGATTACTTTAATGGAATCTGTATTTCATATATTGATATACTTTTCATTAGCACACTTAACACTACCTTACAATGACAGAAAGAGCTAAACTTCTAGAATGACTGCAAATGAGAAGTTTCACAGCTGTTTCTAAACTGCAGTGAATATACATGCTGCATCCTACAGACCCAGGGCCTTCACTTATTCGTGGAGGCGGGTGAGCCTGCCACCCAAGGGTCCCCTGGAGGGATGGACCCTAGCAGAATAAACACTCCCCAGGTCAGGGTGAGGAAGAAAGGCTTTTCCCGAGATACCATCTTCAGTTATGTTAATGTCCACCAGTTCTGTTTCCCTGGTTGGCCCTTTGGCCCTTGTCCCACAGTCACTCCCTCCGTGTTCCTCTATCAGTTCCCACACCCTAGCCCCGCCTGTGCACTGCTCCCTGCCCCCTCAGGGTTGGGCCCTGATGATCTCTCTGCCCCTACTGACTCCGTACTTTAACCTGAACCCTTCCCTGGTGCTTGTCTTTGTCCCTGAAACCATTCATGTGGGTGACTGGCACAAACCCCTCTGTGGAACCCCATACGAGGACTCTTCCTGCCTCTTGGCTGTTGACTCATCTTAGAAGCCATCCGGCGCGAGTGTGGGTGTGTGTGCTGGCCCTGCCAAGTGGTTTTGTTGGAGACACTTTCAGAAGGTAGCATCAAACCCCCTCATCACCTGGCCTGCTACAATTACTCTCTTGTCAACTCTGTCCTTCTTTCCAATAATTCCAGCTCATTCTTTTTGCAGCTTCTACTAAAATGAAAACCACAAGCTGCTCCCTTCCCTCCACTCTGTCTATGGTAAGAGAGACAAAAGGCAGAGGTAAGAACAACATATGGGAAACAGCAACGAGACAAAACAAACTGTAACAGCATCACTATTAATAACAAAAAATCTACAAAACTAGGGTGATTTACATGCAAAAATGCTCACTGACTAACCTGGTGCCTTGCAACCCCTAAGATAATGACAGAATGGCAGCAGAGCTTTTGTGAGCCGCCTTTTTATTCCTGACCATAATTCATACCCTGCTCCTTTTCAGAAGTGAGAATTCCTTACTTCCACCCTGTGGAAGTTATGGGAGGTGTACAGAATAGCAATCTAGAAATGCCCACATGCTTCCAGGCTCTGCCTCCTCACAGCTAGTGTGAAAAAATAAACTCCATCCTGCTGAGAACCAGGACACACCCTCACAGTTAAAAAGTGTTTGTTGACCTTCAGAGGGAGCCTCCTGTGCTTCATTTTGTGATAAAATATAAAACTGGTAGATCAGCTAGGAAGTATAATTTTAACAATGTGTGCTTTTGTAGGGAAACAGAGTTGCAGCATACACATGTGGTTCATGTACCAAAGGATTTCTGAGTAACCTTGCAAATGACAACACAGTCCACTGAAAAATTATAGCAGCTCTCCAGCTGTTTAATTTAGAATATGATAAATGGCATGTTGTTTGGATTTCTCTACAGCTAGAAGAGATGAGGCTCAAAATCAAGCTGAATATCTGTCTGCTCTTTCAGTAATTTCACAGTAAGGTTATCAGACACTATTCAGTCTAGACTAATTGAAGGAAAGTTCATTGCTGTTGGAAATAGGCATCTGTGAAGTAATGTTTCATTTCAACCAGGAAGACAAATTGTTGTGTGTCTTACACTTGAAATAATTACAGTAACCCCTCTAGAGAAAGGAGATTATATATGAGAATACTCAGTTAATTGTGATACGTGATATGTTATCCCTCTGAAGCTTAATACAACAGGAACTACATGAAAGACATTTGAGAATCATGATGTCATTCCTGCAGGAGTACATAGCAAGATAAAGTCATAGCTCACTGTAAAAAAACATTTTCAGTCTTGAGAATGGCAAAGGGTTCTACAGATTTTTTTTTCCATAACATTATATCAATATGGAATAATCATTATTATATTTTACTAAAGCCTCGAACATACAATCTATTCATTTCTTTAATCAGTTAAGATCAGTTAGGGTATCAACATTCTGAAAGCATGATGCCTTTGAAGAAAGAATTTGGAAGAGAAGTATCAGTTCACTACCTATTACAATAAGGGGAGATTGCACATCCTAGGCTATTTCTAAACCAGAATGCTATGAGGCTTTTCACTCTTAGAAGTAAAACCATTCTGAAGGGTTTGGAGAAATCTCTTTCCACCTTTATTAAAACCTTTGCTTAGAAGCGTCAATGCCTATTTTCACACAGTGATTGGACTTTAACCCATCAACAACCAGCAGTTTGAATAACCTTCAGTCACCATCTAAAACAGATTTTATGTTAATATCTCTTCATTATAAGTGGGTAGCTTCCAGATGCTTTCACTCTCCATAGTTATATGAGGCTATTTATGGGTATTGAGATGAAAGAATGGGTGATTTTTTTATGTTATTTTCAGATTTATTTCAAAACATCTGAAATGCTAGCCAAACTAATAGGAAAGCATTTTCACAGGAGTATATCTCTGCAGAAATGGCTGATTCCAAGCACTAAACAAATAGACAAAGAAGTACAAAGTAATAGTGATCTATTATCTGTCTCCATTCTTCATATTTTTATAACCTTTCTATAAAGGAGAACAAGATAATTTAACTCTAGCTGTCTTATCCTTGATCCTGATTGCAACAGAGCCCAAGAACTAATGAAAGATGTTCTACCAGAGCTAGCAATTATGACATATAGAAAGTGAAATATTTCAGGAAAATTTTAATCTGCTCAATTAGGTCAGGTCATACTGTATTGTTACAGCTGCTATAAGGAACAGTAACACAAAAGATGTTTCACAATCTCAAAATAAGATGGCTTCATTGCTTCAACTTGGCCAAGAAATAACAAAAAACTTACTGCCAAGTACAGCAGCAATCATGGGTGCATATCTGGGTTTTACTCAAATCTCAATTACACCTGTGTAAATTTAAAATAACTTGATCAAAGTCATTACATTTAGAGCTATTTAAAAACAATGTAAGGTTAGAATTAGGCCAATCACTAAAAAAATATTTAAATATATTTAGAAGAATTATGTCTTGCATAGATTTTTTCTACTCCTCTTGACTACTTTCTAAAATCCCAAAGGTATTTTTGTGTAATTTTCATTTAATTCTAATTCATGCTATAGTATAGATGAAACTTTATTAATCTCTGCAATTCTAAACAAACTGGGATACAACATATGTTTGCTTGCTCCTTTGAAACATATTTTAGTATTTCATGGTTCAAAGTTATATAAATAGTAATATCAACTCTACATGAGACATGCTAGAGGTCAGGTATAGGCAAATACACAAGCCAACAATAAGCAAATAATTTCATTTCATCTGAAAATGTATGTTTATATTACAGTTATGCTTTAACCCTCATTTGAATACTACTCATTCAATTCAAAAAACTGCCCTTAATGAGTAACAAGTGTTGGCAAGTTTGCACCACTTCCCAGCTCAATATAGCCAATATAGTCATGGCAGCTTGTAAAACATATTGGAGAAATGATGCAGTGGTCTATTGATGCCTTAAATTGGCTACCTACAGAGACCAGACAGGAATAAAGGAATAAAGGAGGTATTTATTTGAAAGGCCTTCAGGTGCACACTTCAGGGTCCAGAGGGTCCTGCCTCAGTGGATCCCAAAATGGACGACAGATCACGAGTGCTTCACGCTTTTATAACAACATAAATTCACCAACCAGAACCCAGCCAATGATGTGATTTCCTCCAGCCTGCCCCCCTCTTCCACAGATGCTGGTTTACAGTTCTTGTTCCCTTGAAGGGCAAGTTAGAGGTTTTGTTCTATCTAAGTTATGTCTATCTAAATGCTGTTCTAAGAGAACAGCATTTAACAAGCTACAGAAAACTTCAGAGTTACACTAGAAGTACAGGATTAGAAAAATATAAAAGTTAAAACCTAAGGCATCACTATATTTCAAATTATCCTTGCTCTTTGTTAAAGAGTTATTTTCTATAATTACAACTAGATTGATTAAGCTCTCTGGTAACTGAAGACCCCTACTAAAATTTCTCTCCATACCTTGAGTTCATCAACCATCCTTGTTGTAGTTATCCACAAATATTTTTGCATCCTTTTGAGTGATTAGTCTTTCAACATGTGCAGACTATATTGCAATGCAAAACAATTTATTTCTTGTCTTGCACTCCTTTGCTTACCCTAAATCAGTTAAATGATCAATTAGTTTATTATTGAAGTGGAACTACAGTAACAGTTGCAGTACAGCTAGCTCTGAATTGTATTAAGATACTTTACAAAGGCTGTGTCTCATCCCTCGGGGTGGGGATTACGAAGAGATTCTCTTTGTGCATAGCACTTCATAAATGATTCTGGCCATTGTTTAGTATTTCAGAAATAGAAAAAGAGCTTTTAAAAGCATACAGCTATCTTTTAAAAGCATGTAGTTAGTATCCGGCTCTAGGAAGACAAATTCTGTTTTTCTAATATGAATTAAAGAGCAGCCATATGGCTTCCATTTGGGCTTCACCAATTGATTTTTATCTTTTCTGAGGTTAAACTGCTTGCTATAATTAATGCTGCCCCCAGGTAGTTGTAACTTTTACAAATAATATTCAGCATGTTATAATAGGTCTCACTGGCCATGACAGCAGCATGGGGTCACATTAATACAGATTAAATGGTCTTGAAAAATACTCACTATTAAATTTATCTTTTCTGTTCTTTTTTCTTACAAATAACCCTGTAGTAGAAATAGAAAAAGAAAAAACCCTATCAAATCCAGATAAAGTTTGGCATCTTCCTATTATCTTGAATTGCCGAAGTGCTATATTCTTGTCTATTTTAATGGATCAGGTTTTATCTTTTAAGTGCTGTAAATCCATAATAAGGTTTTTGAATGCAGTATTCAAAGCGCTTGTTGGAATACACCATATTTAAATGGCTGCTTACACAGCCAAAACACTTGTTCTACTGTCTTCTTGGTTTCAATGGTATGCATTTCACTGTTCTTTACAGTCCATCTCATGTCTCATCTCATCTCATCTCATCTCATCTCATCTCATCTCATCTCATCTCATCTCATCTCAGGCACACCAATATAAAATTAATAGTACTAACATTCAATTTGCTATTTTTCCTCTATCTGATAACACAAAGATAGGGCAAAGAATCTTGTTTTCGTCCCAGTTACAATGTAAATTAAAGAGCTAGTGGATGTGTAGACAGAGTTTTTGAAGAGTTGTAGAGGTTTTCCCAGGCCAAAAAGAACATGGTACATACCCAGTATATCTAATATCTGTCAAGAACACAGATGATGTCTATGAGTCACTATTGAAAGCTGTAATTTAAACCATCCTCAAATTTTGCTCCAGAGACAGCTTGCTCTCTCAGAAGACAGAAAGCCCAGGAGTAAGGCAGCATGAGTGTAATTTGTACAGCCAATGGACCAATGCCCTGGAGAAAAACGAGGAAAGAGGAAAGAAACTGACCATATGAACACACAAATTTTTTAATACTTTGTTGTCATGCCATATTCGCTACCTTGGAATTTAGAACAGTATTTAAGATACCAATATAAGCAAAGTCAGTGACCAATTTAGAATGAGAAATCTGGTGGGTCTCAAGAAGTTTCAGTTACTTCAACTAATTGATGAGAAAATTTGTAAGTCTCCTGAAGGCTGAATGGCTGCACAATCATGTCTCCCAGGAACTGAAAAAAATCCCATGTCTCCTCAAAGTACAAGATGCAGATAACGTCTCTTGTTTTCTCTCACAGAAGTATACATAAATTTGAATGTTTTTCTAGATATAAGTGTGAATAGAACATAGTATTCATAAATATTTCTACTGCTGGAGTGTGAAAGAGAAAATCCTTAATAGTGAAAAACTCAGATACAAGACACCTGTGACAAAACCACAGCATAAACTATACAAGTTAAGATCTCATATCTCATTTCCAGCTCTCAATACATCTACATAACCTCATTTCCCACGTTGAAGTTTTATCTCCATTGTGTTCTCAATGGTGTTGAAAAGAACAACTTCATAATCTAACCTAGTACTCCTAAATCACTTATTTAAAAATTAGCAGCTGCACTGCTTATTAAAGTTATTTTCTTCGGTGTAAGTAGGATTTTGCACTGTTGATAATCATTGTACACCCACAAAAAGTGGGGCATTTAACCATAGCAGCCATGTAGGCATCATTTCAGTAATGACTCATGCCACTGCTCTAGTGTTCTGACCTCGCTGTGCCTCCCTAGATCAAGTTTGGCATTATGACACTGATATCTTAAACACTAACAGCCCTCTTGAGACCAATTGAGGCAGCTTGAGATGATCTCAGAATATTAAACATCCACATCTTGAATAGCTTCTGATTCATGAGGAGGATACTTCCAACAGTCAAGCACTCCCTTCCAAAGTGAGGTCTGAGTCTCAGAGGTGGTTAAAAAGTGAAAAAGGAGCATAGAAGCCAGAAAAGCTTGAGCCTGCTTTGTATGACACTTGGCCTAGTTAATGTTAGTGAATGTGTTATGGGTCAGTAGAGCAGTCACTCACAAACTCACAATGCTCTGAGTTCCTATGCTTCCCATGAGGATAGGATTGCTTTGTTAGTTCATTCTTACAAAAGAAGAAAAAAAAGAAAAAGAAAAAGAAAAAGAAAAAGAAAAAGAAAAAGAAAAAGAAAAAGAAAAAGAAAAAGAAAAAGAAAAAGAAAAAGAAAAAGAAAAAGAAAAAGAAAAAGGTGCCATTCAGGGATCACTTAGATTATTCATTACATTGGTAGAGACAGAAAATATAAGTTTTTCAACCTTTCTTTTACATAGCTTGAGTCCTTGACCAAAATGAAAGCTGCAGTATACTTGCCCATGTATTAATAACGAAGATATTACGATTAATAAATAAATGTTAAAGCCGGATAAAACCAAGAAGGCTGGCGGTTGTTTAGACAAATAAAAAGCTATAAGGTAAAGAGCAGAAGATTGAAAATATTTTGTTTCAGAACCAGATATTCAGCAGTTTTGCAAATTTCATGCTAAATCACAGCAAAATCCTGCAGTACCCTGCTGTACAATATTCTTAGCACATGGTCTTTAAACATGCCAGGAGGTTACTGCAGTCCTTTTCACTTGTTAGCTCCCTAAAACTTTAAAATATCTTATCACAATAATAAACTAAAGCTCGGTTTTAAGTGCTCCTATGAGAATTAATGCCTGAAAGGATTATTATGGGTTTTGAAGGCAGTGACGCCTTGGCTATCCTTGAATCTAATTTGGCTAAGTAATAGCAATAAACTGTTACAATCCAATGAATATTTAATGGAATAAATAAAATTACATGTGTATTGTTATTTTTGATTGATGATTTAAATCTGATTCTTCTTGATTCTTGAAAAAAAATATATTTCCATATTACCATTTATATGCAAATACGTTTTAAAGATAGGTCTACTACTTTCTCAATCAGGCTGTTTTAGAAGAAATGAAGGCAAAGAGAATCTGATACACTAAAGAGATGTATTTTCTTTATACATCAATGTTTTATAAACAAATTCTGAGTGCTCTACAACTGAGTAGTAAAGGTGTAATTATGGACTCCTGCCTTTCCTCAAATTCTATGAGATAGCTAATAGAAACATTATAGGAAAAAGCCTTGTGACAGAATGAGAGGAAAAAAAAAAAAAGAGACAGCTCCTTATTCTCTTTTCACAGCTCTTCATCCAGCGGAAAAGTAACCTAAAATTAAACCAATGAATATGCCTAGTATATAGGCCATAAATAATTGCGGGTCCAGTCTTGAAGAGGTTGTCTTTTGAGGATCAGATATGTCAGGTATTTTATCACTATCCTTTCTAAACCATATTGTTGCATAGATGAGAGTAACTAGACAAGCAGTTAATCCATCTATTTATGGCTTTGATTGGGACAGTTAACAGACACCCTCAAAGAAATGCAGTAAGTATTGACCTGACTCTTCTCAGTATGAAATTTCAATATCATTGACTGAGGTGATGAAAAATCACCTCTATAAGGCTTAAAATTGTACTTCTGGAACCTGGCAGGTGCTCCAAAAAATGTCTGTGTGACAAAACAAAGACTAAATGTGGTTCTCAGAAACCTGAGTAGATCAAAGTTTTTGAGATGCTTCAAATTAGCTGAATCCCAAGGTGGCTGGCTCTTTTTTAGTAGTGTTGACGTAAACCAGAGTATGAGGGATTTGCTCATACTGGTCACAGTGCTGCTGTACTCAGCCTTATTAACTCCTGTGTTTAAATTATAACACACAAAGAATGTTCATAATCGAGCAGCAATTCCATCTTAGCTACTTTCATTGTGTGCAATTTTGTCCTGTACAGAAACGTCTGTTAGAGCCAGACACTTTTCATCCTGAATCATTATGTTTATATAGAGAGGCTGTTCTCCATATGATAACAGTGGCTCATTTTGGAGATCAGAAATTAAATATATGTATATTTTTACCACCCGGGAAATCACCAAGTACAAGAAGCTCTTGTAAAATGGAAATGTTTATTTTGAAAAATAGGTAATTATAGGACAACAATAAAAAAAGTATTTGTAATTAAATTCTGTTATTGTCTGTTATGATGTAGTATTTTCATATATTAATATATTCTGTTTTCTTCAAATGAGGGAAATATCAATACCTTTGATACACCAAACTGAGAATTCAGTTTGGCTATTTCTTTTGAGGCAATATACCATTAAACACTTCCACTGAATAGCTTTTCTGACAAGAATTTCTGGCTGAGAAATCTTAGAAAGGGATTTTACTGTTTTTTGTAATCAAATCTAAAACCCATCTATATTGAAATTAAAAGTTTTGACTTTTTATGTATAAAGCAGAAAGATATTTTCTCTTATTTGAAATTTATAGATAGTTCCTCCAACTAGAATAATCATGCCATGACATTTAAGAATTCAAAAACCTGAATTCTTCCTTTCACTTTTCAGTGATTTTTCACTTTCTTCTAAAACTATGAGAAAAAAAAAAAGAAATTTAAAAAAAACCCTTGAAACCCAGCAGTGCTTTTAGTATCTTTTCTTTAAAAATGTCAAAGAATTATTTTTTTTTATTCTACAGACAGTATTGAAAACCAAGTTGACAGATATTGCCACTATAACGTCTTCTGTAGTCATCTCAAGTGAATGCTTGATCATTCACACTCTTATAGTTCCAACATAGCTCAACATATGGTAGGATATTGTGACACACTTGCATGACTCATAAGTCAGAGATCTGATATGTAAAAAGCAGGAATCAAAGATCACAATTGCTCTTCAAGGAGCACAGGGGACATGGTAAGGTTTTTTAAAAATTTATTTTGTTTTCCTAGGCAATTTGATTCCAACAAAGGTATTCAGGAATTGTCAAGATCATAGAGCTTTAGTTTACCATTGCACCTTTGGTTATAACAAAAACTCTGACAAGTCTGAGTATTTCTTCTTTTTTCTCAGTCATAGCCTGCATGCAACTAACGTCTTACTTCCATGCAGCTGTTTAAGCACTGACATAAAACAAGTTTGCTAAGCTTTCTTAAACATCCTGGGTCTCTTGATTTCACAGGAAGAAATTATTTACAGTCAGGAGTTTTTGTAAATCTGGACTGTTTGAATCCCAAATATCTTTAAAAATAAACCTTTTAAATTTCGTAATTACATTTATTTAGCCTTGAAAATGGTGAATTATGTTGTTTACAAATCATTAGAAGCTAAGTTTCTCAGCAGACTGCTTCACTTGGTATATGAGCTGTCGTTGTTGGGACCCAACATGAGTCTCTGCAGAAAGGAAAATATGGTCCAGCTATGCTAGACCAGTTATGATTTCTCAGAACAACCTTTTAAGGTATACAATATTAACCAGTAACCCACAACATTAAATATTTTAAAATACTTTCTTTTACAAAACATGTAGTTCAAAAATACTGAGTGCTGTGATATAGTACCACCATTATTAAGGATCTGACTGATATTTTATTGTCAAAAAGGACAAATGATGGAAAGATCTCCAGATCTCCTTTTCCTGCTGGCTGGTGTTTTTTAAAGTAGAAATCATTCTCCTCCAGACTCTCTCCAGCTGAGTCCCATCTTTCTTGAAAAGCTCTTTTTCTTCTGAGACTTTACTTAGGCTAGGCATTGCAGAATATTTACTTAATGATGGTGACAATAGAGTTGACTATTTATCGATAAGAATTAAGGGGAAGGCCCCAAAGGCAGGTATCATGGTTGAAGTCTATTACAGAGCCAACCAGGATGAAGAGGTAGAAAAAATATTCTATAAACATCTCTAAGAAGTCTCACTATTGCTTCTTCTCATGAGGGACTTCAACATACTAGTTGTATGCTACAAATACAATAGAGTAGAGAGGAAATAGTCTGGAGTGTATGAAAAATAACTTTCTGATACAGCTGGTTGGGGACCCAAGCAGGGAAGACATCCTGCTGGACCTACTGTTTGCAAACAGTGAAGGACTTATGTTTGATGTGATGGTCCTCAGCACAGCCATCCTGAAATGATGGGTTTGGATTCTAGAAGTAAGGAGGGGTGCTAACAGGACTTCCATGTTCGACTTCTAGGTGGGCAGGTTTTGGACTGCTTAGTAGACAGTCCTGAAGAGTCAAGGAGCCCAGGAAGGCTGGGCATTCTTCAAGAAGGAAATATTAAAGGTGCAGGAGCAGGCCATCACCTTGTGCCAAAAGATGAGCCAATGGAGAAGATCAATCTGTTTGATGAGAGAGCTTTCGCTGGAACTCAGGGAAAAGAAGGAAAATTTATGACCTTCAGAAAAAGAGGTAGGCAGCTCAAGAGGATTACAAGGATGTTATGAGGTTATGCAGGGAGAAAATTAGAAGGGCCAAAGCTCAAATAAGAATTAATCTGACAACTGCTATAAAAGATTATATAAAAATATTTCTACAAACAGATTAGTAGCAAAAGGAGGGAAAAGCAGAATCTTCATGATTTATTGGGAGTGTGGGAAAAGACAGTGGTAAGGCATGAGGAAAATCCTTTCTTTGACTCGGTCTTTAATAGTAACACCAATTGTTCTCCAGCTACCCTGCTCCCTGAGCAGGAAAACAAGAATGCAGGCACGATGAAGCTCTTATAATCAAGGGGGAAACGGTCAATGACCTGCTGATGATTTCTGCCTAATATCTTGACTTTCTCCTAATGAATGAATTCTAAATTTTCAGATGATCTGAAAGTTATCTGAAAAAAACCCCCGAAAAATATGCAACTATTTACCCGAAAGTTAAAACAAAGATTACAAATTAATACTTTAAAGGGAACCTTAATGTATAGTGTGCCTGTAACCAAAAATCCTCAAAGAAAAACAAGCACTGTACAAGGAGTTTTCAAGATGCTTCAGAAAGGTTTTTTGTTGTGGTGCCTTAAAATATAATTAAATAATATTCTAGAAATTAAAACTAGAAGTCCAGAATCCGTCTAATCTGTACATTTAGGGTAGAAATCTGTATATCTGTAGTGGAAGATATTTGTCAACACTATTAGAAATTCAGGAATGAATCACAGAAAGGGTCAGTAAGCGGCTCACCGTCAATTTGAGCTACCAATTTCACTCTAGAATTAAAGATTTTCATGCCTAAGAACAGATTTGTCTTCTTTATATGAGCACAATAGATTGTAGTTGTTTAGCTAATCCATGGCATTTAGAACAGCCATCATGAAACACAGGTTTTTTACCATGCACGTATTACTATGAATAAGGCAGTGCAGTCAAAGCAGAAATTCTGGTATATTGTAAAAAATTCCCAGTCAAACCTGCCACCAAAAAACCTGCAAAGATACATGTACTAGAACACAGCAGACATATATCAGTTTTCTGCTTATCAGAACAGTTCTAAAGGGATAAAGTTCATTTTTGAACAATTATGTAATACTGTAAAATAATATAAATAAATACATTTTTAAAAATTATTTTATTCCTGTACATTCTTTATTGGAATTTGCATATCAACTTTATTGGGCAATTTTACACTGTAGCACTCTGGGGTTACTGATATAACCATAGAACTACAGTGTTTTTTCCTCTAAGTATCCTTTCTTTTCTGCTTTGGCAGACATGCCTACAATCAAAACAGTTTAATTGACATCTTCTATTACATATTAATTTCTTCCCAGGTATATTTACAATAACAAAAGCTTTTTTTTTTAAATTTTTTTTCCTTGTTTGTTTGTTCAGATTAAGTCCAGAAGCTATGATTTTCTCCAAGACTGACTGGAGTCCCTGACCACACTCTTTTACTGACTCTTTTCAGAACAAAATATCATCTGTGCAAAAATTATCTCTCTATATGCAATAAAATAAATCTGTTGCATTTCCCAGTGATATGCAACAAGAGTTGGACTTCAGACAACAGTCAGAGGAAATGACACTTTTCAGGAAGCCATACAGTGTGCACAAATAGGAGCTCCAGTTTTAAATGGTCATATGCCAGGACCTGGATACTGAATCAAATTACCTGGCATCAGCCAACTCTTAGAAAATGTTTCTCCCTGTAGTTAAATGAAAAAGTTAATTTCTAGATATTTTCTTTCTTAAGCCTGTCTATAAGCATAAGTACATAGCTTTCTTAGTAATTTCTGCATGATTTTTCATTTTTCCTATGGTTCAACAAGAATAAAGTGTATCAAGTTATCATCATACATTTCCTCTTCAATCTCTGATATCAAGATTAAAACAAAATGTCCTCTTTAAACTCTACTTCAGACTATGGTGAACTTTTCAAGAATTTTCCTCCATGCTATATACATACTCAGTGGTATTTTTATTTCAGTTATGTTGAAGACAAATGAGTGACCAGGTATAATCTAATCATTAGTGGTATAGTTCTGGTAAAAATAAAAAGAAGAAGAAAAATTTTCCATATATTGGCACATATATTTATGCAAACATATAATTAGGTTTGTGGACAAAATAATCTGGTTAAGACCCAAATAATTATCCTGTCTCATTTTTGTTACTTATGGGTCTCTTTAACAGTACTAATTTCATTGTTTTGTGTTCCACAGTGCTTTTTGTATCACTCAGATTAATACAGTTCCTATATACCTTTTATCCCTTCCTTCATTGCTATAATAATTTAGGAATAGGTCTTCTAAATCAATGATAGTTTATGCTCTCTCAATAAGGCACATTCTGTTTTGATACTTGCAATCTCTTATGGTCATAACCATTTCTTGGATTTTTTTCAGAAATGTGAAGAGTTGGCTTTGTTCTCTGCTGTGCATAGTTCTGAATGGACTCCAGTTTTTAATTTCCCATATATTTATATTTTAATAACGTTCTTCATAATACATTCTTCAACAGTTCAAAAATCCTATTCATTCTCTAGGATGCTGAGTTTTGTTCAGGTAATTTCCTTTGCTTAGCAAATTCTGCTTAATTTGTTATCTCAAATTTGTTTTCAGCCAGGTTCCTTTAATGTTTGTTTGTCCTATTTTCAAATTATCCTTATATTTCTATTTCATAATAGGGGATTCCAATTACTCCCCCAAATTGCAAGAAGAGATCTCATCCACAGATGCATTACAAATTTCTCTCTGCTTTTCTTTTAATAAACTCTATTAAAAGCACCTTTCCATCTATTTTACATGAAGCTAAGTACCTCTCATATCTTTAATAGTTATAGAGTTAGCCTCCTCTGCTTGAATTAACTGAGCAGTATTAAAATCAGGTAATGCTTCAGAAATAGCTGCTTTAGAAATATGACTGCCTCTAAATGTCTTCTTTTCTGCTGCCACCCATTTATTACACATTTCAAGTGAACTCTAATTCTTCCACATTTCCAAATACTTTGAGGTCTAGTGAATTTTTTCAAGACTCTAGTCTTCTTTTCCAGTTCTTATTTCATCTTTCTATTGATGGTGTGCATTGCTCCATAATCAGTGAAGAAAGAAGTGTCTAAGAGTGATAGGATACCTTGAGACTCACCAGATTTCCAGCTGACCAGCACTGCGAAGCATGGGCCATTGCATTTTTTAACATTTAATGACAACATTTAATGACAATTAATTTAAGTCTGCATCCATTTTCAATAAGAGTGGAAAGGAGAAGCTTGGGAAATAGCATCCTGACAGCCTCATGTCTGTGCCTGGCAACAGATGGTGGAACAGATCCTCATGGAGTTTGTGCTAAGGCATGGGGTTGTGATATGGAACAACCGGTGTGTCTTTACCAAGTCCTGCCTGACCAGCACAGTGGCCTTTCATGATGCAGTGACCACATCAGTGGACAAGGCTTTGGAGGCACCTAATTGCAGCTTTTCAGTGATTAAAGGGGGCTTAAAAGGAAGATGGAGACAAACATTTTAGCATGTCCTGTCACACTAGAATAAGGGGTAATGGTTTTAAAATAAAAGAGGGCAGATTTAGACAAGATGTAAGAAAGACTTTTTTTTTTTTTTTTACAATGAGAGCTGTCAAACACCAGAACAGGTTGTCCACAGACGTTAGAGATGTCCCATCCCTGGAAACATTTACGGTCAGTTTGGATGAGGCTTTGAGGAACCTGATTTAGTTGAATATGTTCTTGTTCATTACAAGAATGTTTTAAAGGCTTCTTCCAACCCAGCTTCTACAAGACAAAATATTCTTCCACGACATCCTAGTCATCCATGTCATCACCTGTTAAGATCCAATTATTATTAAGGTTCTTTAGAAATTCCTCTGCCCAAATTAAGGTGCAAACAAGACTATATGTCAGTGACAATAATATGGATTTTATTGTATAGCAAATATGAGAGAAAGAGAATATGGGTTTTATTGTAGAGTAAATGTGAGAGAAAGAGA
>VZTN01013254.1:0-34796 GCA_013400515.1 Erpornis zantholeuca | reverse complement strand
CCCCCACCCCAAACCTGGCTTCTGTGAGCTGTGCTCTCCCCCACCCCAAACCTGGCTTCTGTGAGCTGTGCTCTCCCCCCACCCCAAACTCAGCCAGGGATGATCCTCAGCACAGCTAGTGGCTTTGGTCTTTTGGTGGATGCAAACCTTTCCCTCCTCCTGAGGTGATGGAACAATGGTTTCCCTTTATCTAATCAGGAGTTTGACTTTCAGTTCAAAGTCCCAGTCTTCAGGGAGGCTTCTTGGTTGTAGCTTCTTTGTAATGAGCAAAACTTTATATCAATGTTTGAGGCATGAACTATTTTCAGTCTCTGACATCACCTCACCAAGATTTTAGGTGATCGACTCCATGGAGTAATCCAGCTATTCTAACATAAAGTTCTCTGTTGAGTCAAAGGAGGAACTCCTTTAAAGACAAGCAGACAGGCATACAGTCCATCCAGATAAGGTGGCTGCCTTTTTTAATTTAATATATGTGTTGAAATTGGCTGGGGCAAAGTTAATTTTTTTCATAGTAATTGTTATGGGGTTGAGTTTTGCTTTTCTTGAGCACACACCAAGGTATTTTACCTATTAAGTGGTCTTTAGCTGAACCCAAGATTTTTCTTACTTTTAGTCTTCTGATTCTCTCCCCAGTCCTACTAGTAAGTGAGTGTGTGGGGCTGAGCTGCCAGCTGAGGTTAAACCATGAAAATGTGTAAGAAATCTTCAAATTATTTTTTTCAAAAAGAAACTCGGTTAATTAGATCAGCTATCTATCTCTTTGTACTACAGGAAAATTACAGGAAATTTCCATCTCAAACTTCTTAGGACTCAGTCCATATAACCCTCTTCAATACAAGAGTGGAGAAAAGCTCTTTTTGCCTAGTAATCTACTACTTTATGCATTCAGAGAGGTTCTTGTGACAAGACTTAGAGTAATTTCCATAAAGTCAAAAGTTGCAACCACAATTGCTTTGAGTTTTGTTCTACTTTCTAGTTAGCATCAGGCCACTGTTAAGTCCAGTGTGTATGCACCACAAGACCAACCAGAGGAGAGAGCCTGATTAATAGTACATACAGCTGAGTCCAAACAGGACTGATGATGTCAAATTTGCTTGCAGAACCTCTTTTCTTTTTTAAGGGCCATCTAACTCCAGTTTGATATTAAATTTTACAACTGCAGAAAAATTTCCCACCTCAGAAAAAAACACATCCCAAACATGTGTTGGCAAACAAAATTAAGTACATAAGATATTTTCAGAACAAATTAAAAACTAGGTACTCAAGTAGATGTCCAATGAATGAAACAACATACTGTTTTAAGCAGTTCCCCAAGACACTTGACCTATGTTTCTCCTTGTATTTTAAGTGGTGTTTAGGGACACCAGGTTCTATGTCTACCACTATCTGCAGGTAAAGATTCCATTTAAATTTCTTTTGTTTTCTTGACTTTGCAAATTTTCTACAACAATCTATTCAATAAAGTTTATGATAAAGTATTTATTTTCATCATTTTTGCAAATGCTACCTTTTTATCATTAAATATCCTTACTGTTCTTGTGTTCTGAGATAGTGTATTATTATAATTTTTTAAAAATCTTACTTTAAATTATGATTTTCTCATGATTCTTATCATGCTTATCATGCTTCAGCCCACTTAGTACATATTGTGATCTCCAGTCTTCACTAATATGACATATTTTATGAGTCACAGTGCATCTTTGCTGCAAGACTGATTTACTACTACCTGTACATTGTGTACAGGTCTATAGCACTAAAATTAGCATATGTAATATGGAAACCTCTAGTGAAGACAAGATTACATACTCTCTCACTCAAATACTGATTTAAAAATTGGTAAAAATTAGTAAAAATCCACTTTTTTTCTGCCAACTAACCAACCAGCCAAGCAACCTAAACATTCTCTTAACTTGGGAAGACTTGGAAGGAAGAAGCAAATGACTCAGGGGCTAACATTACTGTCTCTCTCACTTTTATTCAGTAGTGTGACATCTGCTGCATTTGACTATCTGCAAGTCATAACACTTTTTACCACTTTTGCATAATGTTTTTGGAACAATATGAAGCATCATTAGTGTATTTCAGTTCCAAACATTATTGTCTCATGTTGCTTTATTACCATAATAAACTTGTGAATCATAGTAACTAACACAGTAGGTCTCCTGTAGTGAATTCATTTTCATATCCTCTTTTGTTATCATAAATGTGATCCAGAAAATTGTAAAGTCAGCAGTTCTATACAGCTTATTAATAAAGCACATTACAGGGATACATTAAAGTCTCAACAGCTGTATTATAATGAAACAGTCTACTTATAATTACAATTATGCTAACAGTTAATAATAATTGGGCCTCTGTGTCTGTAGCTCATTTGCTCAATAGGAGATTGGGTCTTGTCAGAAGTAGCCATTCCCTCAGCAGGTGACCTGGTTGCAAACATAACAGAGTTTAAACAGAGCATGAAGTTAGTAATGGCATAAAAAGGGCAGATCTGCAGGTGGGGTTACCATCTGTGAGGAGGAAAACGTGAAATAATGAGCTATATGGGCTTCTCTCTTCGTGGAGATCAGCTATCCAAGGGTGAAAAGAGGAGAAACAAAGATAATGGATGAGAAAGGAAACAAAGTAGACAGGTGAAGAAATTACCCGACCTACAATACGCAGCTTTCTACCATTAAGAATACGTGGGACTACAGTGTCAAGAGTAAACAACTAGTTACATATGTCCCAGTAATGCTACCAACATTTCTTCCGAAATGGGAAATTATTTTGAGAGGACTGGGAGTTTATTTTTGAAACCAAACTTTCTCTTCAAGGACGACAGCAGGGATCTTGGAGATAGATAGATGATTGTCCATTACAGCTTCTTGGTCTCCAGCAAAAAATGTACTGATACACTCTAACCTTAATCAAGAAACAGCAGCAGGAGTCAACCTGCAAAGCTATTCTTACAGTCTAGAGATGGAACCGTGCAGTCTGGAAACTTTTATGTTCCAGTTGGTAGTAGATTCTTTACAAGAAAACAGTGCTTCTCCTCTCCAAAAAGGAGTACTTTGCATCCAAGAATTTAAAGGAACAGACACAACTCACATTTATATTCCTCATTATTACCATCCCTACCAAATTACACACACAGAGGTGATGCCTCATTAAATGATGTTGCAGTTCCTATTGCTGTAGAAGCCCTTATCTAGATCAAGGCTGCATCTGCTTTTGTATTCAGGATGGGAAAATAAGGAAGATTCCTACTTCCAGGAGGAGTGCCTTTACGTGGGATTATCCTTCCCCAGCATTACAGATAGGCTTATTGTGTTCATATTTTGTAGAAATATATACATTGTAAGCTCTTTCAGACAAAGTGTGGAAATAATGACTAGACATATCTTCCTGTACTTTTTTCTAAAATGACTCTGACCTGTTCAAGGAAGGTCTTTCATGTCTTGTGGAAGAGCAGCTGAGAGTTAGTCGAGCCTTATCAATGCCTGGTCTATTATTAATGGGATGAAAATGTCCCTTCCATAGTCTCTCTCCAAGGTATAGTGTAGTCAGGTGGATTTATGCTTTCTCAGTGTGGGCATTTGGCATAGGAAGAGGAGCCTACCTCAAGAAGGATGTAGCCTTTGAAGAACTTTCCATTGCAGTTAAAGATTTGTTGGCAGGAGGGAGAAGGAAAAATTCAGCTCAGCCTGAAATACTGGTGAATCTCTGATGAACAAAAGAAGGAGAAGCAGACAGCTTGCTTTTAAAAATATTTAAAAATAATGAAAAAACAAAAAAAAACCCAAAACCAAAAACAAACAAAAAAAAAACCAAAAAAAAACCCCCAAACCAACAACAAAACCCCAGAAACAAGGTGTTTTCTGCTCCTAAAATTTCTTCCTGCCATATTTTCTTGAAAAAATCCAGGAGAATAAAAATGTGACTCAGAAAAGGTCTAAAAAAGCATGATAAAGTGATGAGGGAGGTCAGGAGATTCGAAGTATGTAATTTGAAGCATATAGAAGCTGCTTCACTGAAACAGCATTAAGTGTATAACTTGGATTGTGCGCCAGAGATGTAGAAATAAAACTAGTAATCTGCTTATATATGTACCTACAGTTAAAATGAATTGTACTCTTATCCCTTGTCTTGGAAATGTTTATACAACTATCTTAAACAAATGTTCACCTTGTTGAACATTTGTTCAAGAGTACATGAACTTATCCTCCCTCCATGCAAATTGTTGAAAGATGAAATAAGAGTTAAACTCTAGGAGAGGAAAAATGCATTAAAAGTCACCTTCAGATACTGAAAGGACAGAAATGGGACCAAACTCATCATTTATTACTATCTCAACATTTCAAAGAGTTTCTGAATTAAATAATCTGAATGTCCTATTGCCAGTCCATGTTGGCATAAAAGGAGTGATGTAATACTGCAAGTGTATCAGTTTCTAGTGAATATTCAGAGTTAGAGAGATCTGGGCTCTTTATTTAGTGAAGCAACTTAGGCACCTTTAAAAGATGAATCCATACTCCTACATGATGTTCCCACCTAGAACTAGAGTTGTGAAGACACAGTTGGTGATCCCTTAGAATTACTCTTAAATGCTGTTCAATTAAACCCACAGTATGCCTTTCTTAGGATACATGAATATCATGATCCAAAAAAGCATGCTGGTGATATGTTTCTTTGATGGAAATTCTGAGTCCATCAAAAATTGCTGTCAAGTATTTTAATTTTTGTAAGGGGTGGATGTAGCATAAGTGTCACACGCCCATGTTTCTTTTAATAGAAAATATTTATATGTGACAATCGGTGTAATGCTAAAGAGTAAAGTAAATCAGCATACTTTAGACAGAATGAGTGTTCACTGTGCCCATTTGCTTATAGGAAAATAACCTAGGGAAAAAATCTTTTTCAACAGTTTTTTGGAAAGAGGTATCAGGACTCAATGAAAAGGGAATGAAACAATAAATTATCATCTATGGAGATGCAAATGGGGTTTGTTCGTAAAGGAAAGTTCTCAATATGTGGTCCCTTTATAAAGATTAATATAGTTGTATTTTTATTTCTTAGAAGTTTGATCTTTATTTTATTACCCTAAATAGTCTTAATTTTATTACCATCAGATTCTTATACCATCAAACACTTGTATTTAAAAATAACTACTAGACTGATTTCAGGTATTCTTTAGCCCAAAAAAACTTCTGGCTTTGCAAACTGTCCCACCTACTTGGGTGAACCTTGTCCTATATTAATCAATCTTTTGGGTTGGAAAAGACCTCTAAAATCATCAAGCCCAACTGTAAACCTAACCATGCAAAGTCCACGACTAAACCATGTTCGTAAGTGCCATATCTAAATATCTTTTAAACCACTTCTCTGGGCAGTCTCTTCCAATGCTTGGTAACCCTCTCAGTGAAAAAATGTTTCATAATATTTCATTTCAAACCTTCCCTGCTGCCACTTGTGGCCATTTCCTCTCATCCTGTCACTTATTACCTGGCAGTAGAGGCTAATCCCCACCTGGCTACACCCTGCTTCAGATAATTGTAGGGAGAAATAAGGTCACTCCTGAGCCTCCTTTTTTCAGGCTAAACAACCCCAGCTCCCTCAGCTGCTCCTCATACGGCTTGATGTGGTCAAAACCACACAAAGTACTGGAGGTAGGAACACAAGAGTGCAGAGTAGAGAAGAACAATCACCTTCTTTGACCAGCCAGCTATACTGTCCTTAGTGCACCCCAGGACACAGCTGGTCCCTTTTTGCTGCCTGGACAGCTGTTGACACATATTCAACTTCTCAACAACCCAATCTGCTTAGGTCTCTTTCTGCAAGGCTGTTCTCCAGTCTCTCATCTCCCAGTTTGTACATATAACCAGAATTCCCCTATCCAAGGTGGAGAATCCAACACTTGCTCTTGTTGAATTTCATACATTTGGTGATTGCCCAGCTCTCTAGTCTATCCACATCTCTCTCTAAGACCTCTCTACCCTTGAACTCCTCCTAGTTTACTATCATCATCAAACTTACTTAATATACATATGATTCCTTCACTAGATGGTTTATGAAAAAATTAAAGAGCATTGGCCCTAAAATTGGGCCCTGGTGGGCCCCACTGGTGACAGGTTGCCAGCCTGGCATAACCCCATTTACTACAATGCTTTCAGCCCAACCCATCATTCAAATGTTCACCTGTGGGAGCCAAGGGAGCCCAGGAAACCTCTCTTTCTCCCCTGGGAGTTTTATTTATCCCCAGAGCACCCCAGGATGGCTTGGATGTTGATTTGAGCCCTTGGGAGAATTTGCCCCCAATCCTGGATGAACTGCAAACACCCAGGAAGTGAGAAAGGCTTTTTGGTTTTGCATTGCAGAGAGTTTAGTTGTAGGTTTAGATTTTGTTCTATGTATTATATAGACACAAGATGCATGCCTTGGGGTGTGGTTTCTNAGAACAGAAGGAAGAGAATTTCAAGGGCAGAAAACAGGGACTGGAGCTGACAGCTCCAACCCCCAGCAGGGGCCCAGGCCCCCGACATTCACCTAATGTATGATGGACTTTCCTAACTGGATGATGAACATTTTGTCCTGAAGGACACTATGGGAGACAACGTATATCAGAGACATTGATACACATAACAGTGAAACATACTATTGGCATGTATGTTCCAAATTTTCTTCATCTTGAGTATTTTTACTAATGAATTAGTGAATAATGGGAATAGATTTGAATAGGATTACATGAAATGGTACTTGTCTGTCATACAAACGTCCTCCATTGAACATAATAATTTATCTTCAGATTTGAATGATCAGGCCTAGCCCTGATTTACCAAAGCTGAAAGTGAAGTGTGTTCTTTTGATTTTCATGTATTGGGGAAACCTACTTGTAGATTTGTGTAACATTTTATGAGTTGATTTATGGATTTATGGATATTATAATATTTGAATACTTCATTGAATTTTTTGATTTAAACTGGCTTGCTTTATATAAAACATTTCTTTGAAATATGCCAGTGTTCAGTTTTGATTGTTCACTCAGTAGATTTAGCATCCAAGAAAACATTTCCTTATTAGCTAGACTGCCTCATTTACCGTGTTGTCATTCCTTAGCAGAACTCTCAACATTACTACACCATTGTTCATACATTATTATTGATTATACAATTTAGGGTCAGTATATGGCCCTTATGTTTTAAATCTTAAAAGTACATTGCCAAGCATTTCACTCTTATGATTCACACTTCTGCAATATAGTCAACGGTTCTCTATTATCTAAGTCCATCAAAACTCAATATATTTTTATCCAGAATTGGTAATGGGCTGTTCTGCCATTGCTTGAAGAAATGAAAAATTATTAGCTCTGATAGAGATCTGATAGGCGATAGATTGTAGAATATCTGTAATGATATTCTAAAAGGCCTCTTTTGATCATCACTTCATGATAGTTAAATGTAGTGTAAAAAATTAACTAATACAAGTAAAAGAGTTTATGTACTCCACTATGCAGCTTTAATAAGGAAAATTAAAATTTCTAGGTTCTAGGGAAAGTATCTGAAAAATTCTATCTGAATTTCAGGTTAAATTATCTTGTTACTCTAATTTTGTAAGAATTATATGTGTCATCAGTGTCTTGTATTATGTAGAAATTTTACCCAGAGTCATTAACTTTTGTTATAATATATTACTCAGTACTCGAAAAGACACAAATATGTAGGTGTATTAAAAATAGTTTTTAATGTACATTTTAAATGTATATTTTTAATGTATATACACCACTGTATTTTCTTCCTAACAACTGTTGAAGGGATAGCTCTCATTTCTTTCTTCCTTTCAATGCTTGGAAGGAAAGTTGAGTAATCGATAAAAACTAAGTTAGAAATTAATATACACATTTTAAATAAAATAGCATATTACAGTTACATTGCTTGAATATGTACTACAGTAGCAGAAAATTTAGTTTCTCGTATTATATGAAAACTGTCACCATATAAGAGAAAGGAATTGGAAAAAACTGCAAAGCAGTATGTAAAGAAATATAATTTCCCTCCATACATCTTATAAATGCAAAGATGTGAATCAGAAATAAATTCTGGTCACAAGGAGTCCACCAGTGATCTCAGATGAAAGATGAACCATAAGTGATCAACATTCTTTATAAAATAGATTCTAGTCAGCAATATTTGATTTCAGCTTGAAGGAATTATAGGGTTTATGAATTACCTTTAATTCATATAATATTTCAATAATAAAATCTTTTCATCAGGAATTTCTATTGTAATTTTAGTGAATTTAAATTGAAGCTTCATTTACAATATGAAATCACATTTTGGAGTATATTTTATCACTGTAATGATTCCTAGTTTTCTCATAATTTCTGAAGAGTAAAATACATTATTTTAAGATTATTAGTAGCCATAATATATCAGTATATCAGAATTATTAATGAAAGCATATATATTATATAAGCTTCACTTTCATGAATTCTTTATTAAAATACTGTCTTATACAGAGAAGATGGTTCCTTAAAAGAACTATGCTTTGATTGGTTAAGAGTTCTTGATAACATATTTTTAACTTTATATAAACTGTAACATATTCAAAAGACTTCGACTAAATATATCTAACCATGTCACATTCCAATGACATCACATACACATTTTCCAAAATATTCTCAACAATATTATAAGTTAAAGTACAAGAAACATTTTAAGAACATCCCAGGATGTGTATATAAAAAAATATTTTTATTTCATAATTATAGGTGTTATCTCCTTAGATATTCAAGATTTTCTGCATAGTGAGTGAAAAGAGAAACACCAGGATTTGATAGTTCTTTCTTTGATTAGATAGATCACTTAACAAAAAATCTGCTGATTTTTTCAAGCATCACAGGTTTCTCTTAAAATTCAGTGGAAGCAGAGGTAAACTCATAATAGCATTACGTGGTATGAATATATTACAAATATCATATTAACAGCCGCTCAAGATTCAAAATTGAGGTTTTCCACTTCAGTGAGTATATGAATCCAAATAAAATATGCATACCTAACTATGTAAGACCTAAAGAGCAATTTAACACTACTACAATACTTTTACTTAAACTCCTACCTTTCTTGTATTTTGTAAATGTTCGGGAGAGAACTTCAGAAATCTGTCTTTTAAGTCAATTTAGTGCTGTAAAAAATTAACAGGCTAATAGCAATTCTGTCTGTGATATGCTTTTAAAAGCATATTTTTTTCATGCTTTTGCTTGTTTGACTCACAGTAAGCTGTTCTCACAGCCTCTAAATTTTAGTATTTATATTAAAATTGAAACTCATAAAAACTAAATGCACATAAATTGTTATTTATAGTAGTTTCATATTCATTCTTCAACTTAATCAATGAGTATTAAAACTGGAAGTGGCAAAGCAAGTTTGCACTTCTTTCTCCTTCAAAAACACAAACAGTAAATCATAACCGCACATAATTTCTGCTGTTATATATTGTAAAGGTTATGTTTATACTATGAGCTGTGAATTAGATTAATGAGTTTTCTCAGCACCATAAACCTCCTCCACCAAAACAGGAACTAAATTGCAATAAATCACTGTTTATGTTCACGTATTTATGGGACAGCAAAGATTTAGAGTTCTTCTACTAGGAAAACTGCCCCAACACAAGAGGAAGAAATTACAGCTTCTGTATTGTAAGGTGGATGAGCAGGGGCAAAAGCATGAACATTGTTTTCACTTCACTATAATAAAGCCAGTAATTTATTAAAAGCAAGTTCTAGAGCAAAGCTTTTTTGCCAATGCTTCAGCCAGAGACAACACACCATACATACACATTTTTACATACCAACATATATTTTCTCCTTTTGTGGCACTGAATATCACAACTATTAAATTAAACATTTTTTTGCATTATTCTTGAAATTGATATTTTGTTTTGTCAAAAAAAATATTAGCGATGGAATGGTATAAGAAAACTTTATTCTTTATATGCTGCATGCATAAAAAATTCCTTCCATGAACTTGAACAGCATTGTTTACTTCTACACATTTACATCGGTGATTTCAGATTATTGTGGTTGTGATCTCTAAATGTATTCCTCATAAGAAAGTAGTGTTCTTTCTGCATTTTGTTTCGTCAGTCTTTCATTCTACATTTTATTCCATCAACTACCCATAATATTTTCTATTATCTGTACAAAAGAACAAACTTATTAAGACCTCTTAATTTTTAAGAAGATTTTTTTTCTCGATTTTTTTGTTCAAATATCTGGTCTTAAAAAAAAAAGGCATTTGTTTTCAAGGAAATCTGATGCGAATATACCTACTTTCCAATGTCTATTGTAATATTTTCTACTTGTGGAGAAACCCCTAAAATTATAACAAGAATGTTTTGCAGAGCTACTACTTTTTTTTCTTCCAACAGCTTCAAAGAGGGGAGCAGTGCAGCGTTCTCTCCCCGCCCAGTCATAAATGCCTTTGTGAGCAACTTAAGTCATCCCTTCAACATATTGCAGACTAGTCGTCAGCACAACAAAGAAGAGGGACATTCTTATCACTCCGTGCATTGTTAAACAGTGGAACAGATTTTTATAGAATGTAGCAGATGGCAAAATCTTACATGAACTACAAAAGTCATCAGATAAGTTCAAAAAAGAAAAAGAGACATGAATTGCAAGATTTGTTGAAGGAAGTGATATTTTGCGCTTCCTACACTACAGCTTTGTGTTCCAACACTCTTCCTGATAGCATCTATTATCTGCTATCAAGAAACTATTAAACTGCATGGTGCTTAACTTACTTCTTACGTCTCTTGATCATTGAATGGTTCTTATTTTATGTTCTTATGCAATGCAGTGTCTTCTTCACTCATCTGCAGGAACCAATCTGCTGTCATCTCATCTGAGAAATGGTAAAATGATGGTAGTGACTGAGTCTTTTATATAAATGGAAAAGTGAATGCAAGATCTTTCCTAGAAATAAAATTACTCATTTTAAATTTAAGTGATTGGTTAATAAAAAGTTAGGTCTTGAAGGAAAAAGTGATTAGTTTGAATTTATATCTGGAAGGTAGCACACAAAAGCATGTGACACTGGAAAGGTGGATATAATTTTCAAAACTTTGAGAACCACTATATGCATAGCAACATATTATTTCAGATTTATAGCTTCTTAGGAACCAGACATGACTTTTAATGAAGAAAAATCTCAAACCGTTAGAATATACTTTTTTAAAAGAAAAGTGAATCTCTTGCCTAATGCAGTGCATTTGTATTGCTCTTCTTTCTCCCTTGAACCTCCTCAGCAATTTTATGCATCATACTTTAGTTATTTCAAAATATTGAAAAATGACACTCATAGGCAATGAAGAGAGACCTTCTAATAGTCAATCTGCTCTCTGCTGATTGTGTATGTCAGGATGCTATATCCACGGTCTTCAAGTGCTTATTCCTCTCCAATGATTATAAAAGGAGCATACATTCACTTTGTCAGACATAGTTCTCCTCACTGTGGCAGTCTGCATGTAGCCCTCCTGAGGAACAGTAACTCTTTAATACAAAATGAAGAAGTGTTTCTTTTAACACGTGGAGAGCTGAAATTAATGGCATCTACTCTAGAAGCAGAATGGTATGTTATGAAGTCTCAGTCAGTATGAAATTAGCAAAAAAATACAAAGAAAAAAAAACTCTCCAGTTAAATCACCAATCCCAAATGTTCTTGCTCAGATCCCTAACTCGGGGTAGTGTCTAGTGCAGATAAGTTTATGGATACAGAAAATGTCAGATGTATGCTTCTAGTGAGATTTAATTCTTTAGATACACTAGAGGAAGTCACCTAATTGTAACATTCAGTTATTACATTCATCACTCTTACTTGAGGAAAAAATGGTTACTTTTTAAACTCTGTACATCAGAAGAAGCAGCAGGAACAGAAGAATTTTCTATTCAATAATGAATGATTCTGTTGATCTGATATAACAGGATCATTCTAAATGATAGACATCAGTTTTTAAATCAATTTTTCCTTTGGAGATCATAGTTGAGTTGGAAGGGATCCACAGGGATCCTCTAGTCCAGCTCCTGACCCTGCACAGAACAACCCCACAAATCACACTGTGTGCCTGAGACCATTGCCCAAACACTTCTTGAACTTGGGGAGGCTGCCCCAGAGCAGAGCAGAGCAGAGCAGAGCAGAGCAGAGCAGAGCAGGACAATCCCCTCCCTTGCCCGGTTGGCGATGCTGTGCCTGATGCCCCCCAGGACAGGGCTGGCCCTCCTGGCTGCCAGGGCACTGCTGACTCATGTTCAACTTGCCATCTACTGTCATGTTAAGAAGCCCTATACACATCTTGCAGTGATGGATGAGTTTATGGATCCTTGTTTGTAACAGGTAGACAGCACTTCTTCAGCAGAGACAATCCTTACATTTTAAATCTGTGTGACATTGACAAAATGTTGCCACAGTTGTCATGATTTCTATGCTACAATTAGCATTCCCATGCAGTGAACAATGAACATGTTTTAAATTCACTTTTCATCAACATAGATGACAAATTCTAGAAATATCCAGCTCCTTATGGCTTAATTAAGGTACTTCTTAGTCATCTGGGTATGCAATTACTCATCTCTGCAGTTTTTCTCTAAAAGAGTTAACCACCCAGAATCTTTGAGTTTTTTAGCATATAAAGGCTTGCAACTGTATTCATCACATCAAAAGCAAAATTTTTGGAATATTTACAGACGGATCAAATTTAATATTTTTTCTCCCTGAAATGAATCATTGGTTATTTCATTCTCTGTCCGCAAAAGGGGCTTTGAGTAACCTGGGTTTTCCAAATATTTTCAAGTTATTAACCAGGTTGTGGAGGACTGTTGACCTGATTCCTAATAGTTTGGTTAAATAAAAACCTAAAATCCAGTTGCATCTGTATTGGCTGGTTTTGTGAACAATTTTTTTTTCTCTAAGTAAAATAAAAATTACATTATTATAAACTGTAAGAAAAAAGCAGTTTCTTCTGTGATAGAGAAAATCAATAAAAATATACTAAAGATACCAAATAGAAAAAAGCAAAAGTTCAGACTACTGTCTAAAATTCCACTAAGTTTTAGAATATCTCTTGGTATATTGCTTTACTTTGTTTGCTGTTAGGTACATTTAGTAAATTTATATTAGACTTGCTCCGCCATAAGAAGTCCTCATTTTACACAGTGAAGATCACATACAGAAGGGTCAAAATATGAGTCACGTAAGTTCCACAGTAAAGAGAACAATATTTTTAGAAATAGACATATATGTGTAGCTGATAAAATGTATGTTGTTACAACATAGGATCGTTACACTATTTTTCCACCGTTTAAAAAGCATTAGGCTCAGAAAATACTCTTCATTAATTTCTCATGAAGAAACAAGGAATTTTACCATTTTAAAAAGACCAAACTTCCTTCTGTAATGATTTTTAATTTTGTACATATATCCCAGTAGCTGTCGGGAGAATGTGGTTGTTTCTTAGATAGTGGAAAAATCACATACAATTCAAATGTCCAGATTGTCTCACCAGACAACTCAGATATTGCGCTAAAACCTAGATGTTAAGTGATGTATTTTATTGTGATTTATGGGCAATCACTTGTGGCTTGCTGTCTCTGAATTGTAATGTACCGAGGTACTGACGGGCAAATACAAGGAGTCAGAAGATGCATATATGGAACAGATATTTCCACCAAAGTAGCAGTGATCATTCTCTACCTATTCTTTATTAGGCAGAAAAAGGTAAGAAAACCATCTAAGGTACTCTTCAGTAAAGTACAATTCATTATAAAATTATTGATTTATGATATTTTATTAGATTTATAAAAAAGATAGGTTACTTTTCTATTTTTTCCCCAATTATGTTCACAATTATTTACTATTAGTTGAATTAATGCTGTTGAGTCATGCATTATCTTGAACTTAGTTATAATATCTGTTTCTGAAATAAGTAAAAATGTAAATAAACAGATAACAATAGTGGAACAATTGGAAACCGTCTGCCAAAATCATATTCAATTCATACATTGGATATTTTAATTATATTAGGTGTGCTTAGAAGTAAGAAAATGTAGCATTTATACCACAATCCTCTCTGTGAATGCTAGAAGAGGAAAATAGTTTACAAAGTGCATGATATAAAAAGGCGATCATGACTGCCTCAGTGCTGCAGTCACATTTGGCCAAGTGAGGAATTTTGTGGCATTGTTACCAACAGTGGCTTTTCAGTGTAAGCAACTCCTATACCTTTTCATTTTCTTCTAGTAAAACGTCTGGAAACATTTAGGGCCTTTGTAAAATGTCCAATAGTAAGGGCATTAGATAATATTTCAGCTGATACTTTTGCTGTCATACCAGTTATAATCACTAGATGATCACTGTTTTGCTATTTGGAGTTAACTGACTCATCTAACTACTTGGCAGAAAGATTTTTGACATGAGTTCAGGAAGCTAAGATTCTTTCTCTCTCCCAAAATTTCTTTCTACAACCAAGGCTTTCTAGTTAAATCTTTCTAAATTTCACTCTCTTCAGGAGTTATTTCAAGGTTTCTAGCAGGTAATTTCATTTTTCATAGATTTCTTCTGAACAAGGAATGGCCAGACTGTAACAAGCATAATTAATTTACTGTAATTATTGACTTCCAATAGCCTTCTTAACTTGTAAAAACTTTCTGAAAGATTAGACTTCTCATCTAGGCTATTTCAGTTCTCAGAAAGCAAAGGTAAATAAACATATAAATAAAGAGACTATTCCCCTCTTATAATAGATGCCTAAGTTGGATAACACATCACCTACAGGGCCTGTCTTCCCCCCATTAATGAGCTAGAGTGGAAACCAAGACAAATACAGCTTACTATCAACACTCTGGAGCTTTCTGTGGAGTGCTATTTGTACCCCTCAGCATCCTGGTCCAACAAGTTGTTTGTAAGTATAAATGTAAACCAAAAGATTAACCTGGTCTTGCTCTATAACTCTTTATGCTTGGATAGAGATATTGGTTTAATTTCATCAGGAGGTAACATGCTATTTGTTCTCTGTTGTGCAGACAGGTTGTTTTTGTTTTTTTAAATGTGGCTCTGTTCAGTGCAGCACACCCACCCAGTAACACAGGTGTAATCCATACTTCCCAACCTGACAGCTGACAAATTCTTGAAGCCTAGTTCTTGTTAACCAGTAACCTTTCTGGTTCCCTGGAAGATGCAGTGACAACACAATGGGGATTAGAAGATTCTTCACATTATTTAGCACAGATTTTGTTCTCACACAGGGATGACAAATTCCATAAATAATACAGATGCTAGATTTGGCATTTCAAGTATTTTTCCCCTGGTTTTTGTTAGCTGTGGGACTCATGTTGTTTTACATAAGCAGCTCAGGTGACACAGTAAAAGACAAAGGGTATGAAAGAATTAATTGTAATACCCCTCCAGACTCAAATTACAAATGGCACTAAAGAGACAGAAAATACCTATGTGAAAGGAGAATCTTAATTGTGACCTAGTTGGTTTTATTAGAGTTAATTAGGTCAGTGGAGCTGGCCTAATTTTTTAATTAATAAATTGATTCCAAAGGAACACATGGAAATATTGCAGACTTTCATAACCCAGGGAGAGTAATTACATTGCAGAGATTACAAAACTGTTTTTAACCACTCATTTTTCATTTGATTTGAATAACTTGATTCTTACATAACAGTTTTAAACTATGCTGTACTGTAGCTACAGTGTAGGTGGTACTTCTTACAAAGTTTAGATAAATATAAACTAGAAAGTACACATTTTTTCTCTCCCAAATTCTCTACTCTGTACTATTTGGGAAAAGTTTATAAGCATTCTTTTCCCATTCCTTTCCTATGTATTTCCAGATAGAAAATACAGATAATTTTAGTAACCCAAAGACATCAAAATTGTGGGTAAATTTCCCAGAAGTTTTTTTTCTAATAATGTCTTAAATTTAGTATGGTTATTCATTATAGTAAATTTCTCTGCTGTTATTTAATTATTTCCCTTTTTTATGCCTTAGAGGAGATTACTAATTCCTAATAATTAGAAGAAATTTTAATTGGTTTTGAATATAATAAATAAATCAGCAAGGTTCTTCCCTGAAAAAATAGACCTGATGAACTGTTTTATATTCCCAAAGGAATTCTGAACTCATTTAGGTTAAGCTACCACTAAGATTAAACACATTTTTTTATATGCCACACCATTTGAAAATTAGATGTAAAGAAACTAACATAAGGAAAGAGCATTCCATAACATGAATGAGACTGGTCATATTATATCATATTATCAGATTAAATTCTTTTGAGGACATTTTGAAAAATGAGAATGGCCGAATAATCAGAAATCACCTTTTATTTTCAACAGACCTGAAACCAATTCATTCCTGGTTTCATCTGGGTCATCACTGCTTAGTCTAGTAAGCTCCATGGCAAGTTCTTACAGAGCATGTAAAAGACGACAGTTTATTATGTGGTCTTCCTGCACAGGAAAAATTATATAACTCTGATTCTATATTGCCTACACAAGACCCATAATCTAGGAAGCCCAAATCTATGGGCTTTTGAGCTTCATCTCTCAAATCCCATCACATAGAACTTCAAATTCTGGAATTTTATGAAGTACAAAATCTACTACTTAGACATGTATAAACTCAATGTTTATAAATGCTGTTATTGAATGTAAACATAAATTACATTCAATTCAATACTATTTAGAAATATCTAATTTATGTATCTCCTAGATTTGCCCTGGACCCTACCTCTGGAGAAATAACTATCTTCAGAAAACTGTAAGACATGTTCCCTGCGATATTTTTTCAAGAGAGAGTCCAGAAATCAGGAATTCTAAATTTACAGATAAAATAAATTGTACTTACTAACTCTTTTGGTACAGTCTGCAAACTTACTACACACCTCAGTCTGCAAACAACTGAGGTGTGTAGTAAGTTAGGTATTTGTTAGTTTAAATAATTCTTTTTAACAATAATGAACCAAGAATTCTAAGCATATCATGGAGTATGATACACTGCAGAAAGCACTGGGTTCTGAGTCAGGGAGAATAGGATATATCACAGGATGGGTGTTATCATACACAAAATGTTAAGGGCACTTCATTGCTCGGTGCCTTTATTTCCTTGCTTATAAACTGGAACTTGTCGGTATAAATGACATTCATATTTATGTATGAATTTACTTCTTAACTATGATTATTACTGTCAACTATTAGTATTATTGCAAGTAATAGCCTCACCAAGTATTAAAATTTAACTATGAATATATGATAACAAAAAGACACTAACAGCAAGTGAACCAAGTTAGGTTTTAATTTTTTTACTTTATAAAAACATGATATGATAATTTAGGTTTAACAGTATTGATTCTGATCTAATATCTTTTGGTATCTTAATAATTTTAATTCTTCATTAATATTTCCTAAGTTAGGGAAATATTTGTTTGATAATTTAGGTTTAACAGTATTGATTCTGATCTAATATCTTTTGGTATCTTAATAATTTTAATTCTTCATTAATATTTCCTAAGTTAGGGAAATATTTGTTTATTAATTTGGGAGCCTGGCAAAGAACCAACAACAATTTCCAGGATCGGGGCATGCTCTAGTCTGTGCCCATAAATGCATTTTCAACTCTTCAGATTATTCTCCTGACTCAAAAATGTCACTGATACATGCTCTTTTATTTGTAGACAAAAAAGTTCCTAGTTTCTTCCCACAAGGTGTATCAGTTCACACTATATGAAAACTCAGGAAATTGTTTTCAATAATCTTGATAAAAACAAGGACTACTGCTTAACTGCCTGCTTATACTGAACTAATCAAATTTGACTATTAGAAATAAACTGAATAGAATATATTTAGGATGTGTTAAGGTGCTGTCATATAGAATACTACAAAGACAAGGAAGCCAGGGTTATTATGAGGCAATAATGTTCCCTTTTTGATGGGGAAAAGTCTCACAAATTAGGCAAAGTTACTCTTCCCAATCACGACCCAAGTCTCCAGACACTTGCAGTAGCCAACCCAATAAGATGGTCAGTAAGTTTCAGGATATGTTGGGAGAGAGGCATACAGAGCACAAAAACAGCAATCCTATTTCTAGATAGTTGTGGGGTTAATTGCTATGGGGAAAGTTTAGAAAATATGGGAAAAATAATTAGTATTCATAGGTGTTAAAGGCTGGGCTTTTTTCTTCTTCTTCTCCTTTCTTTTATATTCCATGGATCTTGGGTGAACCAGTAAATTAGATTTTGTTTTGCAGGGTAGAGTTTTTGCCATTCACAATCAGCCACTAACATTAGTGTGAAGGAGTTCACAGTTGTCAAGCTCTGCTATGCCAGTAGTTTTAGTATGATTAGGAAATATTGGCTCAGTACAGAGATCCAGCCTGCCACTTCTGGAACAGTGTAGTGCTATCCTAAGTGGAATAAAGTGTAATAAACCTTTCCCAAAGGGGTGTACTTCAAAGGAACTTTAAAGTTGTACCTGTAGGAGAACTGAAATGTGCTAATGGTAATTTCCTTTCTAGTACCACCTCAAATTCAAATACAGTTGTCCCTGCTGTGCTGAACAGCAAATGCCAAATTGCTACTTTTCAGTCCTTGACAAAAAGCTCTGCCCTGAGCCAGTTTGCTGAACAATGGACCTAGGAGATCAGCAGCAATAAGAAGCTTAAAAACAACAGTGAAGAACTGAGTTTCTTCTTGTGCTGTTCTTTGACTCTTTTCATGACTCTTTGACTTGATGCACATATTTTAAAAATACATAGATAATTTCAAAGTCATGCAAAGATTCCAACCAACTTAGATACCAAAGAAATCTTTCTCACCAGGAAGAACATGAGCCTCCTGATTCACAGAACAATGGTATTGTCCTCTAACCAAAAGTTTTACTATCCCCAATGACAATTTAAAGTCCATACAAGTCAACATAAGTGTTCTAATTGCTGTATTTGTCAACAAATAATAAAAGAAAAACTTTATCTTGAGTGCTCAGAAACAAGCATATAAACAAAACACTCTAAACAATAACAATAAAACAAAACAAGAAAACCTGCTATTTTTAAAGAGAAACTGCAAGTCTTTATGTTAGACTTTACTCACACTGGCATTCTTTTTGTACTTTGCAGAGTAAAAATTATTAAGGATTACCTTATTCGTGGAACAATATATACCACAAATGAAACATCAAAAGAATAGCCCTCTGTGGCAGATCACTTTGTAATGCTTGCAAATACATTGCTACAGTCTAAGATTTTTGTACCTATATCTTCATTTTACAGGCAAGGTTGATAATGACTATGCATATAATATATTTTATTTGGATTTGTAGCAAGCCTTTGATCAAGTTTTACATGACAGGCCTCAGCTTAAAACTACAAGCTTCATACATCCAGATTATGACACAGAAAAGGAAAATGAGCTAGTTAGAAAATAGGTTAGTGATTGCTTGGTGAAAAAAAACCTCAGAATTTACAGTGGTTTAATGTGGGTCAGTGTTCACATCCTAAAGTGTTAACCTTTGCAGAATGTGTGAGGCAAGTAACAACATCTCACTGACTGCATGTAAATGCAAGGATGGCACAACCCACACAGGGGTGGAGGGTCTGAGGGGAGCTAGGGTACATCCTCTTCAGGAAGCACAGATGCCTGTTCTTAGGAGTAATTTGAGGGGCCCACTGCTACACACAGAGGTGACAGTAAGTACATTGGGCAGTCTCAGTTTTTGACTGAACACCACACTACCTCTATGAGAAGTTATTATCTCCATATGTCCTTAAAATACTTGCTTTCCTGCTCACTTTTCCATGACCTGTATCATTCACAAGGTGACTAGGGATGTCCCATATGCTCTGCTGTGGGGTAAGGAGGGAAATAAGGATACATTACCTCACTGAATCCTCTCTGCAGGAATATCCTTCAGTGAGCTGGATAAAATTCATTAGTTTAGGGCACAGGAAAAAACATCATTTCAAAGTCTACAACACTTTAAAATAGTTTATAATTGTTCTATAGAAGTAAAACAGTTCTGAGTTTCTCACTGATCGCATTGCTTCATGCAAATTAAGTCAATAAATCTTAAGTGCAGAAATGTGAATAAAACTAGACCAATTTTAGAAAGGTTTAGATTTCATTGATTTCATTTGTGGGCACCTAATTCCTATGAAAAAAAAAATTCTAATCTAATATTTAGGTGCTTAGATACTAATCAAGAGCAGCTTTAGCTTAAAAATTTGTTCTGTATCTCATATGTACACTGTATACTGAATGTTTGCCATTTGTTTTGTCCTACAACACTCCTAAAAACTTTCTTTCTAATAGCAGGACTTCCCTCTATTACTTCCCTGAAATTAACTGTTACAAACTGAACAGAATAGAATAAACTATGCTAGACTAAAATAGAATAACTTAGGCTGGAAGAGAGAGTTCAACCGTAAACCAAACACTGTGAAGTCCACCATTAACCATGTCCTCAAACACCACATCCACACATCTTTTAAATACCTTCAGGGGTGATGACTCAACAACTCACCTGGGCAGCCTGTCCCACTGCTTGACAACCCTTTCAGTGAAGAAATTTTTTCTAACACCCAATCTAAAACAACTGAAGACCATTCCCACTTGTCCTATCGCTTGCTTCTTGTGAGAACAGACCAACCCCCACCTCACCACAACTTTCTTTCACATAGTGTCAGAGACTTTTAAGTTCTCCCCTGAGCCTCCTCTTTTCAAGGCCAAACAACCCCAGCTTCCTCAGCTGCTTTTCATAAAATTTCATAAGACCCGTCATAAACTTTGTTGTCCTTCTCTGGAAATGACCCAGGACCTCAATGACTTCCTGTAGTGAGGGACCCAGAGCTGAGCACAAGATTCAAACTGTGGCCTCAACCATGCTGAGTACAGAGGGACAGTCACTGCCCTGGTGCTGCTGGCCACACTATTGTTGACACAGGCCAGGATGCCATTGGCATTCTCGGCTACCTGGGCACATGCTGGATCATGTTCACCCGGCTGTTAACCAGGAGCCCCATGTCTTTTTGCACCAGGCAGCTTTCCAGCCACTCTGCCCCAAGCCTGTAGTGCTTCATGGGGTTCTTGTGACCCAAGTGCAGGACCTCATAAAATTGGCATGGGTGCATCAATCCATCCTGTCCACATCCATCTACAGAAGCTTTGTACCCATCCCACAGACTTGTGCAGGTAGCAGGTCTCTGAACATTCCCTCCCAGATTATGGAGTTTCATTCTGATCCCCATCTCTGTCTTCTAGCGCAGGGGTATGGGTACCCAGAGTAAGCTGTTTTACTATTAAAGACTGAGGCAAAAAAAGCATTAAGTACCTCAGCCTTTTCCTTATCATTTGACATGGTGTTTCACCATGCACCCCACAAAATATGGAGATTTTCCCTAGTCCTCCTTTTGCTGCTAATATATCTATAGAAATATGCTTTTATCGTATTTTACAGCAGTAGCCAGAATAGGTTCTATAGAATATTCCTTTTGTCTCTTTTACCTGGTTGTGTGGTCTATAACAGAATTCCACCATGATATTTGCCTTGTTGGCCTTCTCCCTGTTTCTTACCCATAAACACTCAACCCCATTGTCACCACCATTAAGCTCTAGACAGTCAAAATACTCCCTAATACAGGGCTGTCCCATCACATCTCTTTCCTTGCCTATCCATTCTGAAGAGGTTTTAGCCATTATAGCACTCCAGTTGTGCAAGTTATCTCACCATGTTTTATTGATGGCTACTGTATCATCATTTTCATTTTTGCACTGCACAGTGGCTTCAAGAGCTTTCAGTTAACCCCCCTAACTCCTGCACAAAGTTCCTTTTCCCCCTTTGAGACAAGTTTACCCTATCTGTTACCAGCAGGCCAAGTGTCCTGTAAACTGACCCATAATCACAAAAAAGAAAAATTCGCTCGGTGACTCCATGCTTGGACTGAGGTATTGATCTGCTGGCTCTTACTGTGTCTGCACTCATTATCCCCTGCCGTTGGAAGGATAGAAAAGAGCACTAGTCATGCTCCTGAACCCTTGACCTGTCCTCCCAAGGTCCCAAAGTTTCCCTTGATGGCCCTTGGACTACTTGTTGCAGCTTCTTTGCTGCCTAACTGAAAACTCAATAATGGACAACAATAGGAATGCTGTACCAGGATAGGAAGTTTTCTTCTCATATATGTAAACTACGACCCAGGGAGGCCGCAGAATTCCCTAAGAAGATGGTTGGGTCTGTATATTGGGCCTTGTGTTCCCCTTCAGAAGACAGTCTCCTCTGCTGATGGCCCATCTTTTTTTCTTTTTTTTTTTTTCAAGGAAGCAGTTTTGACACAGGTCTAGGCCAATTTAATCTCAGCAACACTTCCAAGTTAGATGAACTCTTGTCCTCATCATTGTTCGCTTCCATTTTCAGAGCCTCACAACTGCTATGCCAGGGCACCTGGGAAGGTGGGGCAGTCGCAAAGGAGGCAGGAACTTGCCACCATTGCCTCTCTCCCTCAAGTCACCACATTTATCCATGTGGAGAGAGGATAGGGAATCTTCCATATCACACGTCCTGTCTGCCTCACAGGCCTGTCCCAGCGAAGGTAGGATATGATTCCAGTAGTATCGCTCTTACACTCCCTGATAATCCTCAACCTACTCACCTTCCCCTGGAGCTCTGTCCCTAAGCAGAGGAGTTCCTCCATCTACACACACCTTCTGCTGGTGTGTTTACTGCTGTCATCTGCCTCTGACATTGGGATGGCAGCACATTCCCACTGGAACTCTTCTGGGCATCTGCATCCATTGTGGCAGATACAGAGCTCAGAGAGGGCAATGGCCCTCTGCTATATGGATGCCATTGCTCCCTGGCTGATTTGGCAGAGCTACAGCACCTTTTCTGTGTGCCTTTCAGCCCAAACTGCAAAGCCAAACCCTGGCTGATATCCCATACTCTGTTTGACAACCCTGTTCACAGCTCTCCTGGTCATTACAGCTCTCCAGCTGCTTCTTTTATACACGCGTGGGGATTTGGCCTCCACTGCTCCTGGTCCTGCCCAGGTGCCATTAGCCACTGTCATGCAAGCTGTGGGCTTCTGGTGGTTCTCACCTCTCCCCCAGAGGTTCCTCCAGCTAGAAAACTCCACTTATGCACTGCTGCAGATTGTGCTGGCACTGGAGCTGCTCAAAGTGTACATTAAGTTTAGCACCCTCAGAGAGCTTTATTTAGTTTATTTTTTAAATCGTTATTGTTTTTTAAAGAAAGTAAGGTAACATTACTTAAATTTTCAGCCCAACTAATCAATAAACACAGGGGTAAAGGCTGACTACAAACCTTCATAGGTGTCCAACAGTTTGACAAACAAAAATATGTCCATATGTAGTTCATACAAAATTATTCTTGCCCAGGCAAATGATGTGCAATCTGCTGCCTACAGACAGCCTGTTTATACATAGCAAACCTTAAAACAACAAAAAAACCCCAAACTAACATCTGTATCCCAGCATTCTTTCTTCCCAAGAGCAGATTCATTTCTTCCTTCCAAAGTCGTCTCCTCTGCCCTAGAAGGGTGCTGGGGCATGGGAAATGGAGGTAGTGGTCAGTTCATAACAACACTGCTCCTCCCTCTACATGCAGTTCCCATGCTCCAGCACACTTGAGGTACTTGAGGTACCTCTCACAGTTCTTCCCAAACTTCTCCACAGTGAGTCCTTTTTGTGGGGTGCTGTCTTTCAGGAACAGTCTGCTCCAGCATGGGGGCCCCAAGGACCAAGGTTCCTGCCAGCAGATTTTCTCCTACATGGGCTCCTTTCCACAGGCCGCGGCTCCTGCCAGGATCCTGCTCCAATGCAGAGTTCTCCACAGGCCGCGGCTCCTGCCAGAATCCTGCTCCAGTGCAGAGTTCTCCACAGGCTGTGGCTCCTGCCGGGATCCTGCTCCCATGCAGAGTTCTCCACAGGCCGCGGCTCCTGCCGGGATCCTGCTCCAATGCAGAGTTCTCCACAGGCCGCGGCTCCTGCCGGGATCCTGCTCCAGTGCAGAGTTCTCCACAGGCCGCGGCTCCTGCCAGGATCCTGCTCCAGTGCAGAGTTCTCCACAGGCTGCAGGTGGATCTCTGCTCCACCATGGACATCCAGGGGCTGCAGGGGGACAGCCTGTCTCGTCATGGTCTTCACCACAGGCTGGGGGGGAATCTCTTCTCCAGCACCTGGAGCACCTCCCCCACCTTCTTTTCGCATTTCGGCACCTGCAGATTATTCATCTTATTTTTCCCTCATTCCCCTTTATGCTCTGCCCTTTCCAAAACATGTGTTCCCCAAGGTGCCACCGCCTTGTCTGTGGGGCTCAGCTGTGCCTTGCAGTGGGTCATTTTGGGGGCTGGCTGGAGCCACCTGTGCTCCCCACAGGGGCCTCCCTACAGCCCATGAAAATCAGCACCTGGAGACCTTCACCTGGTGCTTATTTATTAATGCTGCAGAACACATAGGCATAGTAATCCAACGTAATTGTGAAACTTTATGTTAATTGTGTGCACAGAGCATTTGTATAATAAATGTGTGTAAAGTAAAGCTGAACTGTGCCCATGAGATAGATATGGTGGATGTTCTGAATGTGTAAAATTCTCAGATATTCAGGGACCAGAATGTGAGGTGGAAAAAAGAGTAAATACTACCTTTTTCTCCTGAATTCTTCTTGTCAAAGTGCATTCAGCTCCTCATCCTGAACACCATAAATAGTTCTCCTTACCATCAGATGCTTATGATTTTGATTATTCATTAACGTGTGAATATTTATACATTTTATTTTTTAATACTACCTATTATGCACGTTTATTCAAATAGTCGTTGTTTTAATACAAATGACGTCACGTTGTAGGGATGATTATTCGCCAACTAATATTTCTCCTGTATATGGGGAAAAATATTATTTTCATTGCTTTTCATCCTATCACTTTTCAATACTGCTGGTTGCTTATCAGTCCTTCCCTGTGAAAACTGATTGTACTACAATTTAGTTTACTTTCTCTTTTTTGTTATTGCATATGTTATTTTTAATTAATTATCAGCCAAAACTGCACTGTCCCACTGCATTTCTCAAATGCCTCTGGATAAATCTGTCTCTCCCTTACAATACTAGCTCTTTATGCAAGGAATATATTACAGTTTCTCAGACAGAATATCTAAAATTCTACCGAGGTTAATTACTTTATATATGTTTTCTTAGAAATTATTTTGGAGGACATTCATTTGGATTTCTTTTAAACATGGAGCAGATGGTTTCACCTCAGAATTTCAACATGCTCAATGTCCTCAATGCTCTTAAAACTAAAGGAACAACAATATACATAATATGAAAATTAGCTCGCTTAGACCCAGAGTCTGTTCTTATGTTTTTGCACAGAAACCTGAGGCATTTTAATCGTTCATTACATGGCTGACATTCCCCAGTCTGCTTAAAAAAAAAAAAATGAAAACAACAAAACCCTGCAGAATGCTTAATAGCACAAGCCACAGAACATTGTTATATCTGTACACATACAATAATTGGAGAAAGAAATTTTTCAAAAGAAAAACCTCTGTGAGAACATTGGAGAGATGTCTGATTAAACCTCTTTAACTCAGTAGGATAAATTGTAATTTTTTATCAAACCCAGCAGAAATTATTAAACTTATTAGGAAAGAAAAATAATTACAATCACTAGCCACCTGAGCTTTTTGGACAGAAGATCCCTGGGATATAATGTTTAAATTGCAGGGGTCAGAAAAAAATTGAGATGGATTAAAAACCAAAAAACAGCCAAAAATGGAGGGAGGAGAAGGAAAGAAACAATTTAACCATCAGATTAAATGTAATTCTGAGAAAGGTCTACAATAATTTGGGCATAATAAGTGAAGAAAATGTGTTTCAGTGAGGTAGATAATTTTCTCTTTTAATTTCTTTTTTTACACTATTCATCAAGTCCCTATTTTGCATGGGTTTTTGGAAACATAGACGTTACCTAAAGAAAGCATTCCATCCTCTCAACATGTTCTCCTCCTAACTATAATAACCTACAGCATCTCAAAGCTTTATGTAAAAAAGGACAATATTACAATCTAGAAATCAAAGTTATTGGTGATACATTGTGTTTACTTTTGATTCTGCAAAGCAATCACATGGCAAAACTGTCTCACAGCCTTCATTTGGATTTTCACTGGATCCTCTCCCCATACTTACAACTGTTAATTCAGTGAGACTAACAAGTTAAGTGTAACTGTTATTCAGGGACAGCAAAAAAAGAGGTCTCAATACAGACACATGTAAACAGCAGAATGCATTGTAATCCTAGTCTGTAGAAAGTGAGGGACAACTAAAGCTTCAAATCAGAGAACAAGAAATTTTCAGAAATTTGTCCATCAATCTAAGCCTCTGTACTATGTCACTCTGCCTTGCTGTCAACCTTGAAACCAATCAGGGGTTTCCTGAGTTATGGCAAGCTCTGCATCATCTTCTCTGACTCCCTAGGAAAAGTATTTTGTTCCCTCATTTCAAGGTGTGGTAATGTATCTGCTTCTTGCTTTTCTGAGGTATACATTGTTTAGAACAGCTGCATTCTTACCTCGGGAGCTGTCGCTTGGTCTCTTACTTTGGCCTCTGTCACCCTGTCCCTAGCTGCAGGTGCCTCACCCTGGTAGGCAGGTGTTGCAATATGAAGCAACACAGATTCCCCAGGCAGGTGCAAAGGAGGGTCTCTTTATTGCACAAACCTGGCCTTTTTAAGCAGTTTGCTGGTTATCAGTTCGCATAGTTTTAAAGCACAACAAACACAATTCAGCCAACCCCCACACACCACAGAGCATGTTTTTCTACCCCTAATTCAGCTGTGTCTCCTTCCCTCAGTCCTTTTCTGTTCAGCCTGAGCCATGATTTTACAAAGGCAACAAGGCCTTCATGAAACAGGCAGGTGCTTAGGTGGACTGGGAGCATGCAGAAAGCACCAGATTCTCCAAACATTTCCATGTTATCCAGAGTGCAGGAGTGTTACTTTCTGTGGGTTTGCCCCCTGCTTTTTGAAGACACAGTACATGAACAAATCAGATATACCCAGTTACAACCACATAATTCCATATTTTCATGAATATATTTCTAGAAATAATGCTTGAAATTGAAAATATGTGAAAAGTTTCAAAGAAACAGTTCCATCCGTTTGCTTTGGGAGATGTGGTCAGGCCACTGTGATCAAGGTATTTTGTGCTATTTGTGCAGATAGTTCATTAACAGTACATTACACTGAATCTTCCTTTTTTATAGTTTCCCAATTTCCCCTTACACAAATTATAAAATCTTGAGGCTAATGATGGATATAGCACAGCACAATCGTTATTCACTGAAGTCTGTTTCAGCAAAGAGCTCCTACATGCAAACCCACAGAGAATCATGGATGATGGGGAAAAATATAGAGGAAAAGCTATTTTGTTTTTCATATTCAGTCTAATTACCGGTATATAATGAGGTGGCAGACTCACTGAGTACCAAGTGTACCTGCAGAGAACAGAGTCCATTTTCAAAATTTGTCTCAGTTTAGTGAAATTTATGAAACTGAGAGCAAGATGACAGAAGTAATAGCTTTGAGAAGAGAAGCACATTCTGGAATTCTTTTCCTTTTAAAGAAATAAATATGATAACAAATATTTGAAAAATAAAATATTCAAGGCAGAATATTTTTAAAGTACATATTTGATAAGTATTAAAAAACTCCAAACAAACAAAAACCAACCAACCAAAACAAAACAAAACAACAAAAGACTTAATTATGGTTACATGTTTCTCTTACGAATTTGCTGCATACACGTTACAGAATCCTTCAATTCCCACCAATTACAGGAAAAGCCTTGTTATGGGCAAAAAGAATGCATTGTATATACAAAGCTGAGAATTGATTGTTAGTCTCAGTAAAAACTCTTAAGAGTGTAATCAAAGAACTATTACTCCTGTTGCATTGATTTCAACATTTCTAGGTCAAATCAGAGGCTGGTAGAATGATGTATACACAAGCTCTGTAGAATCTACTCCTCTCTTTGGTGCTATGCTCAGCCTTCTACTTCTCCTCTGCATCCTGTTGTCAATAGCTTCTGCTCTTGAGGGTTTTAGGTATTAAATAATCAGTACACCAATGATGAAGGAAGTATGGTGCTAGGTATTAATGGTTTCTTCCTCCTCACTCTAGGATTCATCTGGATTCATTTTTTAAACATATATTACCACCTTCCACATCCTCAACATACATCTGAATTTATTGTATATGCTGCGATTTATATGTAGTGGATACTTACTCTATTTTTTTTTGTCACCCCTGTAACTGTTTTATTTTCCCAGCTCCCAAGGTTACATTCCTTTGAGGACCAGCAGCTGAATGCTGGTGAGTGGTTTAAGGGTGCTGGGGTCTGCTTTCACCTGGGCCTGTATTTTCCAAGCCCCTGTGATCACCCTGGGTCTCCATTCCCACTCCTGTTCTAGGTCTGCAGCCTGTCACAGGCAATAGCAATAATGTTCTTACTGGGCTACAATGCTACAGTTTTGCCATACAGGGATTCCTGATCCAATTTCATATTGAGCAAAAATGTACTTTCCCACAGAAATAGTACAGTACTTTGTCTAAAAGAGAAATATAGAACTGTTTTGACAGTGATTAAATAATATATTGACACTTTCAATTTCACTTTTTTTTTCCTCTAGTTGACTCTGCTAGCCCAATACTTTTTAAATGGAAATTTTAACCTGTTAGTAGAGAATTAAAACAACCTTTTCCAGTGATATCCCATAGATTGTCAAATAAACCTTCCAAAACTGAATGCTATATTCTATTTCCTGATAATTATATTTTTTGTTATTTGATTTAGTTCCTCACAAGTAAATATCCTATGACAAACAGATTTACTGAAGGTTTCTAATATCTATTACCATTGTGATGAATCCTTTTTCTTAGTTAGATTTAATGCCACGTTTATTGTCAGTATTTAAATAGGTGCGGATTTTAAAATACAAATTTTTATTTATAAAACCTCAAACTGGGCAGTTGAACAGTAAATATTGCACCTTTTATTCAATACTCTTGTTTTATAAGGTCTTTATGCTAAAGTCCTTTTATTGAACATCACTACTCTTCAAGACACAAAAGTAATTTAGTCTAACCATGATGATTCCACCTGAATTAATTAAAGTGGTCACACTCCCTACTGTGGTTAGACAATGATTTTGAGCACCAGACTGGCACTGTAGATTGATAATTGTTGTCTAAACTGAAGTTAATGTAAAGTTTCAAGATATAACAATCATCGTTAATATTATTTCAACAGCTCTGCACTATGCTTTCAAAAATGGATGCACTTTCAGAGATTTTTTTATCGCTTTGCCATGGTGATAAAGAAAATCTTCAAGATTAAGATCCTTGGTTCAGAATATTATAGAGACTCCTAAATAAGAAAGTCAATGCTTATTAGGGAAAGAGCTGACAGAAAAGAGAGGAAAATCAAGAAAGTAAAGATAAGGGAAACAACATGAGGTTGCTTGTTGAGCCTAGAGACCTTATTTGCTGCTCTTAATATGCTAAAATTGTGCCAATCGCAGAAAAAAAAAAAGGGGGGAAAAGTTATTTTAAATTCAAATTTTTACCACAGTGGTTGGATATTGTTTCCTTCATCTATTCTCAGCACTTCATTTTTTTTCCCCCACAAGGTAATACTTTTAAATGCAACTTTTTTGTTAGCTAAAGTGGAAAAACCTCACCTGATAATACACTGGTAAGTTATTGTTACTGACATGTATGCAAACTGCTAACTAGTGTGGTGTGCCCTTCCTTCAGCCTGCATTATTTCCTTGACAAGCAGCACTAAAATTTCTGGGCAAGAGTGAAATACAGCCCTGAACTAGTCTTGGATCTTATTAAATATTTAACAAGTAATAAGAATCCATCAAAGGATGGACTTTCCCTTACCTGTGACAGCTGGAGGCAAGAATTGTTTTACAACTTGGCCTGAAAACTGATTCTCTATGAAAATGACATGTGCATAAGAGGAAAAAAAGAGGAAAAACTATGCTATTGTTAACATTTAAATATAGAGCAGTCTACGAAGAGCTGACTTATTTGCTTTTATTATTATGGGGCCCCAGGAACCAGGAACTATTACTGCAGACCCAGTTTTGTTCATTTATCTGTGTGCATGAGTTGTACAGTATGAGCTCAGTAACATGGAAGCCTTTGATCCAGTTTCAGCTGAAATTTGATCTTTTCTGCTTCTGCTACCAGCTACTTAGACACTGTAATAGCTGAAGAGCTTTACTGCTGTTACTTCAAATGTAATTAAGAAGGAAAATGTAGCTCATTGCTACTTTTGATGAAACATACCTACGTACATTCAGCATTGCTTGTAACTATTCTTTTCCTGAATAAGAAGTCTTCCTTATATCTATTCTGAATCTGCCCTCTACTAGTTAAAAAACATTATCCCATGTCCTATTGCAGCAGGCCTCGTTAAAAAGTAAATTCCCAAAGATGCCTGTATTTTTGTGAATATGCTAAACTTGATTTCTTTCCCATAATTTCCCATATTGTGTAAATCTAGATTATCAATTATAAGAGCTACTTACCACTTCTGTAGCATTGAAAATTTGTTCCAAATATTTTTGGTTGGATGGGATAAAAATTGAAGAAGAAATGAGTGTTCCTAACAAATTGCCAACTTCAAAGTGTCCTGCAGTAGAGAAATGAGAGGCTAAAAGCTCTCTGTGGTGAAAAATCCATGAAAATGGAGAAGATACCCAGGTGAATTAGTGCCTTGCCCAAGGTCTCTGAGCAACAAGCACCAGTGCAGGACACAACAGGCTCCATTGCATTTCTTGCAGTTTTTTCTATTTTTCTCATTAAATTAGATAAGGGCTTCTTTAATAACCAAGAAATTTTAGAACTCTGGCATTCTCCATATAATTAAGCATGTGGGAGATGAGGTTTCAAACTGTGAAATAAAAACAGTGTAACAAAATTTTTGATGTTGCAACTCTTGAGAGATGAAAGAAAACATTTATCTCTGAAAAGTTATAAGAATTGATCAAGTACTAGAAAAAGGTCTAAGAGATCCTTGAATTAAAATTGACCCTTAACAAAACAGCTAGAAATTACTCAAGCAAAATTATATTATAATCAATGATTCAATGTATAGAAAGTACAGAAATACTCTGTCTGAAAATCCTAATGTAATACAAGAAAAGGCACTCAATATCAACTGAATGAAGAGTTCAGAGCTCAGGAATACCAACAGTATACCAATTTTATCCAAATGAGTACAGGCTAAGAAAAAAAAAGGAAAAATTAAAACAGTCAATTGGATCAGTTTGCAGGCAGCTGCAGTGAGCCCTAGGAAGATAAAAGAACAACTTCAGCACCCCTAGCACAGATGAATTTTTTGTTGAAGCAGTGAAAAATTTAATGTAAGTGAACTATCTCACTAAAGCAACCTTAACATTTCCTATTTAAAATGAAACAAAGGTGCACGACTACTATTATAGCTGAAGCAGAATTAACAATAAAATACAAGTACTGAAAAGCAAAATGTAAAATTCCAAACTTCCAATGGTGTGCTTATTACCACTAAATTTATATATAAGGGAAATAAAAATTAGAAAAGCTTTTATAAGCTAAGAAAAGAAAAAAAGGATGTTGTTGGGCTAAAAATACATCTAGCCAGATAAAACAAATTATTGAATTTAATATTTGGGACTATAAAGCTTATATTTTAAACACATATATTCCAGAATCATGTTCCTTGCTGAAGGGACATTGGGTCCAAGGAAGTACTAGAGTTATAAAGGCAATCCTAGTGATCTGTTTCATGAGGCTGGTGGAGACAGAGAAAACATAGATATCAGAGTATATATCTGATCATGTGATTCTCTCCAGCTGCTAAGCACCCCACTTAAGGATTAAAAAAAGACATTCCATACTGCTTCTGGAATGCAGAGCCCAGGATTGACCTCTGTTCAGAACTAATCAGAGGACAAAATGCAGAAACAAATAATATCCATGATATGATCATTCAACTAAGAGGAGTTTAGTCTCTCTGCCTACTAACTTTTATTAAGCTCCTTAATTAGTGAGCAGATGAAATAGGTTCTGGTATTTTAAGTTGACTAGAATGATTTTTTTTTCCTGAAATGCGTTAGAGACCAAAAAATCATTAACTGGAAGAAATGGGGATGTATCAATAACTTCCTGCAAGGGATAGAATGGCTCTTTTTTGCCATCACAGAAGAAGAAAAGCTTGTGAACCTTTGCCCTGGGCAAGGACCAAGAACAGACTGCCAGTTATGCTTGTGCCCAAATCTTTGTTAAGAGCCCTGAGAGTTCAGTAAATCTCAATCACCTACTTATGGTTCCCGCTGGACTTCAATGCACCTTTCATGCCTTTCACAACATGTGATGTTCACTGGGTTAACTACACTCACAACAAAGTATATGAGCATTACATTGTAGTTTCAGTGTCTAGTAACTATATAGTGTCTAGTAACTTTATAGATAACTTTACAGTGAAATAAGGAATACTTCCTGTCTTTGGCAGAGGTTTCCACAAGTCTCTGTAGTATTTATAATGAAGGCAGAGAGATCCAATGATCTGATGAACTTTTGCACCTTTCAAGTTCAAAAAGTGAATTTTGATGTCTCCAAGGGTAAAAAGGCTTGAACAGCTCCAGGTATTGACGAATAGAGTGCATACCAGGGATAAGTTCATCTTGTCTTACATGACCTAGATTATTCTCAGACAGACATTACCCATAATTGATATCAGTGTGATTGATACCTAGCTTAGTGAGGTCTTAAGAGACCCAAGGAAATAAGGAATTCCTCAAAAATATTTAGACTTTTACCTTAAAAAGTTTAACTGTCAATCTTGGTAAGATTATGAAAAAAAAAATATTGTGCTGTATCATGGATTATGTCTCATACTGGTTTTCCATCTGCTAAAAGGAAATATTCTGTATAACTGTTAATGCTGTGTTAAAAAAGCATTGAACATTTTCTGTGAAGGGTCTTAATTATTTATTTCTTAGTAAAGCAGTGAATTTAGTATGGTGTCTGTTGTTTACCTACCCAGCAGTGAACAGTAAGAAAAACAGAAACTACGAGTGCAAGATACTTAGGAGTGTCTCAGTGGGCTAAAGAAATCTTCTCTCAGCCATTCTATCTCAAAGCCAGAACTGACTTGTCAAGCATGAATAATATCTAAGTCAGGGAGACTGAGACCTAGATCACTGCTAACATCTACACACAAGACTTCTGCTATTTTAATAGGAGTTACACACTTGAGTGTTTCTTGGGATTTGGCCTCCTCAACATGCCCATAATTACATAAAAAATCATGTTGACACATGGATGGTTCACATACAAAACTTGTATCCTGTACATCGAGCCTGACCTCAAAATAAATTTTATGTCCTTGGAAACTAAATGAACCATTTATCTTTACAGTTTCTTCTGGGAAAGCCAAAATATGAGACAGATTGCAACAGAACTATCCATTGCAGCCTTCATTCCATCATGGGACAATTACATACAGGTGACTATCTCAGTGAAAATAAAGAGGAGACCATGATGAAGGTTGAATAGGCATTTTTTCAATGGGTTGCATCTTTATGGGTCTCCCCTGATGAAGGTGTCAGCAAAGACAGCTGACAACACAAAGCTCTATCCCCACAATTTTGTCAATAAGATTTAAGGAGAAAAAAAAATTGTTTTAAGCTCCTATTCCCTACACCAAATTTAGTAACAATGTGTCTGAATAGATATTACATTTCATACAAAATGTGGATTACATTGCATTAAAAAATATTCCAGTAAACTGAACATTTTACTTATGAATTTCTGAGAATATAAATTTAAGCAGTAAGAAAAGCAGCACTATCCTATTCGGTACTATTTTTACTTCCCAAAACAGCATGTTTCTATGCCAAGAATGAAGATGTTGCTTTTTTGTTGTTTTCTCCTTGTTTTAACTGTGTACCAAGGACAATCTTTGTTAGAGAAGCAGGTGTGGTGTAAAGAATAACTAATGAATTCAGGAGGAAGGATTCATTGTGTACTTTCAATAAAAGGAACTTTCTTATTCAGTCTTTCAGGACCTGATCCAAGTCTCATTGAAGTTAGCTTGATTCTCTGCTCTGATTATTCAATACAGAATCATCAGAGACAAAGTAAACAAGACATGTCCTAATAAGTTCCATAGGAGCTACGATCCTGCCTGAGGAAATCAATATTACTGCCGTATCTGGTTGTATATCATTGTACCCATTGTGCCATGAGTACTTTTACTCTCTGGATTTAGACAGTGAGAGTACTTATTTCATCTAGTCATCAGTGCACCAGTTCTCAAACTCCCTATGCGCTGAGAAATCCCAAACAGAGCTAAACTTCACAGCCTGCAGTCTTCTAGTATCTTCTGTATCTTTAAGTTTCTATCAGAGTTTCTTGTATCACAGAAAATGCTTCAGCTGATTCAGAAAAGTAAACCCTAGATACATCAGTATTCAATTCCATGGGTTGTGTCCCACTCACGTTCCCCATTCATGCTGTGCTTGGCAACATAACATAAACCAGTAAGTGTGGTGAGTCGGCCCTGTCCAGCAACCAAGCCCCCCACTCCCTCAGTGGGATGGGGAGAGAAGTAGTATGACAAAAATGAGAAAAACTCATGGATCCAGAAAAATGGCCACTTTAATTAGTGCAAGTGGGAAAGGGGAAGGGAAGGGAAG
>VZTN01013253.1:98992-117958 GCA_013400515.1 Erpornis zantholeuca | reverse complement strand
ATTATTTTGGACTAAAATATCAGACATTCACATGCCTATATTAAAAAGAATATAGTGAACTTTACCATAAATATATTTAGGGGCATCCCACACTTAGCCATTAAGTAAACTTTTTTTAAAATCAGTATTTGTCAAAATTAAGTTATTGTAATTGATTTTTGGATTTAACAGGGACATAAATTTACTTACAGGTTGTAATCTATGCTAATTACTAATTTAACACACGGCATCATTCATTAAACAGATTAAATATCCTTGTAAGCCTTATAATAGTTTATTGTTGATCTCAGAAAATGCAACTTACTAAAGGTAATATGGATAGCTTTAATCCTAATAACATCTTGACCTGGCCAAGATGTAACACATGCTGTGAAATACAGCTCTACAATGCTTCTCTGGGGACTCTGTGGTTCTTTCCAGAGTGGGACTGTCATGCAAATGTAAGGATTGACAGGCTTGGTGCCTTGCTGCTCCACAGTCTCACTTTTCAGAATGTGTACTTTGATAAGTTTGCATTAGGGGAGCCAGGCAACTGGAGCTTACATATCCTGTCCAGGATAGGACAGCAATTTTAACATACTGTGCCTCAATTCAGACCTCTGCTCTATCTGGATGGATGTTCCCTGATCTCTGAATGATCACTGATATGTAACTTAATTTCTGGATCTCTGCAATGAGAGATGGATGCATATGAAGTCACCTTGTCTTGTTTCTATAAATAAAGTGCAACAAACTCATAATAAGAAGTATGTAACTAACATTTTTATCAAGGGGCATATTTTAATATAGAAAAATAACTATCAAAACTGCAATGGCTATAAAGTATTTTCTAAGTACAATGCATTGATTTCTTTCTTAATTATGAGTATTACCTAAACCAAACACTGTCAAACTGAGGATACTATTTCCTTCTTGAATCTAATTGCTTTAAAAGGAAGAAGAAACAATATTTACGGAACTGAGAAACACACTGTGACTCAGGAAGAGTGTGATGTACTGTATTTTATTAGAAGTTTTGTATATAAATATAATTGTACAGAATTAATTGTACAGAATTAACAATTTGACCAAAGTTCTAACAATTCTTTTTTCTAATTTACATAAATAAAGCTAATTTTCTTCACTTAATATTTGTCTTAGTTATTTTATCTAATAGCAGAGGAACTCTTAAGGATGTGTGTATCAGAAAAAATATTGTTGTGTGTTGCCTCAAGGAAACCAATAATAAATGTTTGGGTTGGATGCATCAAAGTCTGTGACTTGACACTGCAGGTTGTCTTCTGTTCTGAGTAGCACAATGAGTAAATAAGTAGGACTAGGGCGCAAATCCCTGTGTTGTGCCAAATGCTGAAATGTGTGAGTTGCAGGAAGGTGGTTGAGATGCCTTCCATCTTTCTCTGGAGAACCAAAAGTCCTGTGTTCAATGAAGAATTGAAGTAAAATCTGTAGTTGCTGGCTGTGTTAAAAGGGACTTACATTAGATTTGGCAGTTTCTCATCTTTATCTTGTTAATATTTTTTAATCTTGTTGCTTTACCCTTCCCAGTTTACTTGTGGGGGTCTTTTGTTTTGTTTTGTTTCCCAAGGCTGCTTCTGGAAAATCGTAGATTCCTATGAAACTTGAAACTTTTAAATGAAACTCAAGTCATGTTTGCTATCAAAATGGCCAAATTTATTGCAGAGGAAATGAGTTGCTACAAAATGTATTTGTGGGTACTTTTTTTCATTTTCTGTCACATATAGCAATATTGGTAAGACATTTTTAATGTTGATAAGGCAATCTGCTGAAACCCTACTTTGCTCAAAAACTTTTAAGAAGCATATTCAAATTCCAAGAGCACCAAGAAAAGCTGTTAAAAGCCAAAAATTAAAGTTCAGTGCAGCTTAGTCCTAGATTTCTTAGGTCTTGTTGCAGTAGCTCATAACTGAGCCATTGAGAAGTGCCATAATTATGTGATTTAACATTTCTCGATCAAGTCTTGTGGCCACATGTGGACAAGTACCATTTTTAACATATCTGTGTATTGCAGAAGCAAAAATTATTCCAATAAAGAGAAGTGCTGCTAATTTTTAATGTCAATTTTAAATTAGGACAAATGCGTGAGCTTTATTTATTCAGATAATTAATTTATCCATGTAATAAATATACCTGTGCCCTCAGTTTTACTTTCTTATGTACACATAAAACAATGAGTTGGATAATATGAATAAATCTACTCATTTAAGACCTTATAAATGAATCTTAGAGAAATAATCTTGTTTCAGTTATACAAAGATGTTGGCCTTTTGATACCAGGTGTTTTTGATGCAGTCTTACAAGGAACTTGCGTAATTCTCTTTTTTCCTGAAGAAATAAGTAAGACCACAGAGCACTTTTGGTTTTAATTCCACTCTTCTTTTTCAGGCATTGCTTGACATGCAAGCTCTCATGTTTAGCCAAGCAAAAAGAGCCAAACATATGTTTAGCCATAAACCGAAGCCCAACTTTCGGCGCTCCTGCTTCCTGTGTCCCTTGCCTCCTTTCTGATTGTTTTCGTGCCCTTTCTCTACAAGCACCAGTAATTTTTTTTCCAGTAAATTGTCTTTGCAATGGAGCATGTGGCCTGCATGCATGTTTACTTTGCATGTTTCCACTGTTTATGCAAGAATGGGTTTGTGTGACAAAAGGTCCTGTCTATGTCTAACCTCAAGTGCATATATACACATATGAGTACATCCTGGAATGTACTATTTAAGTACTATGCAGAAATTATTGGCAGACAACTTTCTGTTGACTGCAACAAACCAGAGTTAGTCAAAACTGTGCAAAAGCGTCACACAGCTGGGATGTGTTGGGTTCTAATTGGATACAAGTCTGTAGCACTGCAGCTGAAAAAGCAGCTTTTCTGTTAGTATTGCTTAGACTAGAATAAGTCTGAGACTGACCTGGTATGTTCCAAGGTGCAGGAGTCACCTTCAGGCTGAGAGAGGCATCAGTCCAGTGATGCACATGTCACCATAAAATAGGATTATCAAATGCATTGGAAGCATAGCAGATTTTAATGAATGTCAGTTACTAATTGGAATTTCCAGAGGGATTTTTCCCCTCAGGAGTGCCACAGCAGCATCAAAGTCGTTGCAATTTCAGGAGTGCTGGAGGGATCTAGGATAGTTTGCTAGTTTATCAGATGTAACAGTAATACTGCTTAATAGGGAATCAGGGGAAAAAATCAACAGCATTTCAATATAGTTTTAATTTGAATGAAGTTGAGTGAATCTGTGACAATAACAACATAGGGGTCACAGTGACAATCTCCTTTAAAGCTTCATCCATAATCTCAACACTAGGTACATGTTTTGTTTTCAGGTTCCTGAAATGTAACTCTCTTATGAGTAGATAGCAAGTCAGAAACTGTTTCCAAGGAAAACAAGTTTCTTGACCACTACTGCTCTACTAATAAACTGCTTGTGCTTCCTGACAGTTAAAAACCTAGCCAATGATACTTCAAACTGGGCAAGAAAGCAAGGGGGGGAAACCTTAGGCAATTATCACTTTGTTTAGGAGGAATATACAGCAAGGTAGGTTATTTGTCTACTTCTCTGCACTGTGGTGTCAGAAACCACTGGAAGAGTCACTCCACTGCATCTTGAAAGTAGCATTGCTTGGCCAGCCCTGATGCTGTGGGTGCAAAAAGATACTCCTTTTTGCATGTGAGAATCTCTAATCCTAACAACTGGCTAATAAACTGTACTTCTCTGCAGCCAAGTGATAAAAGAAGTGCACAAATTTGTCCATAGCACTCAAGCTGGAGCAACCTTGGAGCTGTTGCTGTAGGTGACATTTCACAGAGGACTCCCATTCAGTTAGCTGAAGTATGTAGCAAGCAGTTCAAGCTGTTTAATGACAGTGGGCTATAGATTCAAAGGCATGAAAATTAATATTTGGTCACACATGGTGTGGTCTACATGCTTTTAACATATTTAAAATAATGAATACTGAAAGTTGATTATGCAAAATGAAATAAGCTGCATTTGATACATTGTGTTATCTGCAGGAAGAAACCCTAGAGATGTCAGTGCTATGCCACCAACCTATCCAAACTGTGTGGTTCTGACTTTGATTTTGATGTACAGTTGTGGATTTTTGAAACTTTTTTTCCCCAAAAATATTCTCTGGATTCTCTGGAGCATAAATGGTTTATTCCATATAACAATGAAAGGGGAAGTAACAGCTAAATATAGCAAAAGTAGGGCTGAAGATACTGTCTGAGAAACAGGCCAGTGCAAAAGCAGGCTTTGAAAACCTCCTGCAGTAACCTGTGGTACATGAACCCAAATTCACTTATTCTGCAGTCAAATATCTGTTTTGCTCTATGGTCCTATGACACTTCCATACTCCCACTTATCTGAAGTGCAAAATCTGATTCTAGAAGGAAGAATGTGGCATCAAATCCCCTTCCTCTGTGCTTGCATTCCAGCTGCTTAATGGTGGCACATGCAGGAGGAAACAAGCTATGAGGATAGAGCCTGCTGTCTGTATGCATATTAATGCCTGTGCCAGTTTGCCTAGTTATTGCACAGAAAAACTTATTGTTATGTATGTAAAGAGGTTTGCAAATGAAGAAAATCTTTCTAAAAGTTGCTGATAAGAACCTAAATTTAGTAATGACAAAGATTGATAAAGTCCCATTCGAAGCAACAGCCTTACAATTTGCAATTATGTAGCCTAAAAAAAGCATTCTTTTAACCAGTGTTAATATTCATGTATTAAAATTGATGTGAACCATCTCACTGCCAATATAGAATTACTTTTTCTACTAGTGGGAATTTTTTTCTCATTATAAGCTTCTCTGGGGACAATTTCGCTTATAGTATTTTTGTAAGCATTTTTTTTCTTCCCAGTGCATTACTTACCTGTGTCCTTTTCAAAAAAAGAAGAAGGTTTTGTATGAGACACATTTTCTGTGGAAGTATGAAGTGCAGGCCTCAGGGTTCTGGAAACCATTTTGATTTATATCTAAAAATATAAATATTATGCAATTTGAAAATACAACCTATCATTATGAAGGTAAATGCTCTTAACCTCATCTTCCCTCATGTAAAATTCATGTCAAACACCAAGAAAAATTATCACAGATGTATGCATGTTTTATGGGAAACACAAGGATGCTGGTTCAAGCTTCTGCCACCAAATTAATGTGAAATTCAGCTAGGAGAATAAAATAATTTGCTTATAGGAAAAGATCAGGTACTTCTTCAAGTGCATTAATTAAATGATCAAGGATGGGATGAAGAGGGGAAATAGAAGAGGCAATATAAGTGAATGTGTTTTCCTGTCCAATCTGAGGCACAATGCAAACTGGTGTTTAGCTGCCAGGGAGTCAAGCCACACAGTAATGTGGCTGGGGGAGGGTGGGAGGGTAGGTGGGCTTTTTTTTTTAATCCATTCCTCCTAGTTTCCCTTTGAGAACAACAAATCTGGGTATAATTTACTTCTGTGAAATGAGAATTCTTAAGCTGGTTGGAGAGAGAGTCTCAAGAACCAGCGGCCTTGAGCTGGAGCCACAACCAGTTGGAGCCTAGTTCTAGTCGCCTTCTAAACCATACAGTAAATGTAGATACAAGCAGACCCCTGGTGCTTAAAGATTTGCAGTCTTCTATCCTGAATTTCCTTCATAACTTCGGAGATGTGTCCCCCTCGAGGTACAGGGAGGAAAGATTGTCAGGGGGCATGGTATGAACCACCAAAGTAGTTTTGTCTGTATGAAGGCAGCTGCACCTGGGGAAGCTATGAGTGAATGACTTGTTTCCTGAGCAGGCAGTTTCCTACCTTTCCAGTAGGTTTCTGTAGCCACCTGCTCCTCATACAGGTGCCTCTTCTGGATGCCACAGGTCCACGCAGCTACCGCTGCTCAGAACGCTAAGGTGTGTGTGTGTGTATGTGTGTGTGTGTGTGTGTGTGTGTGTGTGTGTGTGTGTGTGTGTGCGCTGCTCAGTAGCTGACCATGGCCTGGATCTGTGCTGAGACTGTTGCTAGTCTCTACCAGACTCTGTGGATAAATTCAACTGATACATAGATGCGAGCTGCTGTTCACATTGGTCTGGGCCATAATGCAAGCGTCTCTCCTTGCTGAAGCTGCTGAAACTGTCAGCACACATGGATTTATCCACACAATGTCCTGCTCATTCTCTACACTCGCAACAACGTTCAGAACCATGAACGTGCAATGATTTAGGAAAAGCAGCCATCATTCCTAAAGACTTCTGGAGATTTTCCTGGCCAAAACAGAAGGGAAATGGCTGTTTGATGTACTGGCTAAAGAGCAGAGAGACTCAGAAGCACAGAAGCAGCTACTGCCTGTGGAATCTGGCTGTTCCAGGCCGTGGACATCTTGGCTGGATCAACTTTACATTTGCAGGTCAGGATTTGGAACTATATTCTTCACTGGCTTGTTCTGGACTTTACCCAAAGGAATGGCTTTCAGTGACATAATTTTGTCCTTCAGGAAGTAATGAATATATTAACTCTCAGGGGTTCTCTCCTGACCCTCTAGGTTTGTGAAGTTGTACCTAGATTACACAGAATTCCCCCAAAACAACTGAATCNGGGTTGTTTTGTTTTGGTTTGTATCTGTATATTTCTAGTAAGTGCAACTACTTAGGCAGACATGCCAGTATCTAAAATCCAGTTCCTCTTCTCCCTAAAATCACAGAACCATATGCAACTTGCTGTTAGAGATGTTTTCTGGTTGTCTTCCTTATGTTCAGGTAACCAACACCCAGACATGACTTGCTGAGTGACTTCTGCTGAGTACAAGTGCTAGAGGGCAATATGCTCCAGACAGTGAATCAAGAGAGATGGCTGTGGAGATGGGGCAGGCAAGAAAAAAAAGCAGCAGGAAAGGAGTAAATACAAAGGCTGATGAGGTAGCAACAACATTCTTGGGAGATTTTTCAATTCAAACAAATGCTGAAGGATTAGGACAGGACAGAAAGGTAGGAACGGGGAAGCAGAACAAGAGACGCATGCCTGGGTAGTAAAAGAGGGAAGAGAAAATAATAATTAAATCAGTCACCTTGTTGATTCATTGCTTCAAAATGGCCTGTGTGTAATATCATAACTTAATAGTGACTGGAATCCTAAAAAAATATTTTACAAATTAAACTTCTCTGATTTGTAAAGTTGACACAATTTTATGTTACAAGAGATTTGCTTGTTCTATTTTTTACTGCCTATTTTTTAGGGGAAGAAGAGACTGCCAACCATCCACGTAAATCAAAGCACAACACTTTGTAGTAGCTGTACAGGATGAGACAAGTTAACAACATTACTATAAAAAGTAACACAGTTACTTGCATACAGTTTGAGAATCTCTACCTGTTGGTAAAATACATAAAGACACCCCAACAGACGGGATCACATTCTGTACAATTTCTAAATTAACCATGAGAACAGCCACTACAATGATGGAAACTTCATCAGAAAGTCTGTGACTATCTGTCGCACACACACACAAAAGGAATATTTTAAATATTATGCAAAGTAGGAAGACAAGTTTGCAGTGATGTAACTCATCACCTGCAGGAGCAGCCACACGCCCTGGTTTCCATTTCCTTTTCAGTACTGGTTGCAACACCTGTGTGTACACACTTTGGATGTTTTCATCAACAGATTTTGAAATTACTTATAAGCAGTGAATAGAATGGCAAAATTTTCATCACTCTTCTTAGGTTAGGATTTTGATCTAAATGGGTGGGTAGTCTTTGGAAATGAAGACCATTCCTTGGTGTGTGTTCAGAGGCCAGAGGAAATGAAGAGTTGGGAAGCACTGCTGTTCAGCAGCAGACGAGTTTCTAGGGCAGGTAGATGGGACTAGAGTGCGCTTACTGGTTCCTGGTTACTGTGATCCCAGGGAACTGGCAACTGCCTGTAATTGCTGGCAATATCTCAGTCCCTCCAGGGGAGGGAAGAGAGGATAAATACCTTCAGCCTTTAATTATAGCTTGTTCTTGCTCCCTAGTTAAGAAAAAATGGAAGCTGCTGATAACAGTCTGCACAAATTAGGCCTAAGATGGGAACTGACTTTTAAAAACACAAATAAATATGCTTGTTGTCCTTTTGGGGAGACAGAGGTACTGGAAACAAATCATGGAGGTGCCAGAGAAAACATTCTGTGAAGAGCAAATATTTCTGTGCCCTTGCTTGTTCCTCCCCATCCCAACCCCACATGAGAGGGTCTAATTACTTGCAAAGTGCCAGCTTTATCAACCTTGGTAGACATCCATTGAGGCCACATAGACTGCTGTCATGCAAATAAGATTCTTGCTGTACAGGTTATCTGGTTAAGTCCTAATAGTATCGGATAGCAAATGCCCTTTAAGAAATCAGAGTGTCTGGATTTCTTCGCAGCTACACCAAGGTAAATGAATTGACATTGATAACAGAGTTGTTCCACTGCAAAATAATGTTTGCGAAGTGGTCACGGTTTTAAAATTTTCCAATTTCTAAATCCAAGATTATCCTCTGTCTTAGCTGAACTGCATTGGTTCCTATTCTACTAACTAGATCACTAGAACTGGCGAGTAAATTCTCAGTAATTAACATTGTACCAAGGTGAACATTGTACCAAGTAAGACAGAATCCTGTAAACAAAATAATTTCTGGAAAACACCAAGAATTTAATAATTTTACATCATTCGTAAACTTGATAAAATGGACTATTTATCACTACACGGTAAAATGTTTATATAAGGGAAGTGTGTAGGGAAGCTTTATTCCCTGGTTTGTTTCTGGAATCTAAAATCACATTACTCCATTTCTTCAAATTCAATTAGGCTCAAAAACCAGATAGGAAACATTCATGAAAGGGTGGTAATGAGATTAACTTCATCTTTTTGTATTTTGGCATCTGGTATCTGATATCAGTCACTAATATTTTGGTTTCCAAGCTGGAGTTTGTGGAACTGTGTAAGTATTGAAACATACAAAAATGTGGTAGCCATTCTTTTTTTCCTGTAGGTCCACCATTTACTGCTTTCTTCAGACATCTTCTGGTGTGATCTGAACTTTTTTGTAAGGCTGAGCTTAAGGTTATCCTATGAAGACCATTCTGATTCTGGGGCTCTGAAGGCTGAAAGCAATGCTTAAGCAAAACTTAAGCACAATTTAAATAAATCCTAACATTTTGGTAGCCAAACCTTGATTTTAAATACTGGTATTTCCTGGAACTTCAAGTTATTTTGCATGTAGAGCTTAGTCTGGAGTGAAAATGGAAGAAAGGGAGGAAAAAAAATTGGACAGATTGACAAGGAAAATTTTGGATTTACTGCAAATTGAATTTAGACATGACATAATTTCTGGGGAGAAAAAGAAGGGCTATTTTCAGAAATATTGCATCATTGGTATTGAACCCATTTAGAGGGTGTTTTATAAGTGTTTGCCCTGGCCTATCAGACAAACGCAGCCTTGCTATCCCCATCTCCAGGCCTGAATGAAGGTACTGTGTGACCTGCCCAAGAGGGTCCTGCTGGGACAGGAGGGAAAGCAGAAGCTTATCGGTTGGGTGACAGAGGACAAATGTACTTAGGAGTGCCTGCAAGGTACAGGGGGTACTGTGGGACTCCCAGCTCCCTCCTATCAGTTCTACTTGATCTTAATAAAAGCAGTTTATGTGTAGGATGTACCTGTCATCTGAAGGATGAGGTGGGAGAGGCCTGTTTGAAGAATGGAAAACCCAATGTAAAAATGGAACCATTTTTTCCATGTAAGCTATAATTTTGGAAAACTATTTAAGGCATTCTGGAGACCAAACTGTGTTTCCTTAAAGATCCTTTAAACTTCTGTGAAAACTGCACCAAACAGATTTGGTGTTAGTGGTATGGAAAGGGGAGAGAGGATGGGAAACTCTTTCACGTGAATGCTGGGGCAGGTGTTGCTACAGTCCCAGAAATGCTCTACATCTGACATGAAAGGCCCTGAGGAACAAAATATATTGTGAGTCAGGATTGGTCTTAAGTTGACAGAGCCAAATAGGTCTACCAATAGAGGCTGCCTGAAAGGAAACCCAGAAGCATCACTGTGAAGTGATACTGAAACTATTGTTTCTATTTACATGTTTTAAACTAATAAAATTAATTATAATATTTAAATTGTCAGTCTTATTAATAACTAAGACCATCAGAAAGAGAATCCTCTAACGCAACTGCATATTTCAAATCAGTAGTACAAGATAGATTAGTTTTGCATGTTTTTTTATTCTGCTATTCTGTTTGTATAAATCACAATTTGTACTGGCAGGACTGCCCTTTAATATTAATTATTAAATTTCCTTTTAGTTCTCATCTGTGATTTGTCCTTACTCTTGACAGCAGAAAGTATTGCTGAGCTAAGCCAAGGAATGCCAGCATGCACCAGCACTGTGTTGGCTCCTGCCAGTGCAAAAAGGATGATTAATTTAGCTACAGAAGCAGGTGGGGAGAGAAACAAACCTGGAATTATCAAAGAGTCAGCACCACCTTATACAGAATTCAGCCATATTAATGATGTACTCACCAAGGCTGCCAATTTCTCTTTTTTGCAGTTAAATATATACTGTACCACATGATACAATTCAAATGAACTACCTTTTCATTAAAAGCAATGAACGCAGATATGTGGTAATAGTGGTGGTGTTTTCAAATCCTCTTATTTTGGAATGTCCCTAGTCAACTATGATTTACAGAGTATAGGTGATAATGACACAAAGTCTCTCTGCAGTTCAAATTCTGCTGCACAGCTAAAGCAGCCATGTGGGGTGTATAAAACTGCTGTGTCAGAGAACAACACTACCATAGGTACAGTTAGGTACAAGATAATACTGGAAGGTAGTAAGGAGACAGATATTTAGCTTATAGGAGAGACAAAACTGTGTCTGAGAATGGTTTGATGATTGCATCTTCTAACCATTTTAGGAGACATCAGGGTATCAGTATCTACCACAATTGTTTATCAAGGTACAGAAGAAAAGTAAATAGGGCTACAGTCTTGAAGTCTTAACTATCTTTATTATCTTTATTATTTAAAATGGGATATTCTATTGCTACAGCATAGTTCTGCTAAAGTATACTGTGCTGTACTCCCTTTCTTTCTGAAAAAGTGCTGAGACAGAATCCTTTCCTCTTGGTGCATCTTCCTTGTCTGTGGGTCACCCCTGGGCCAGGAAGTACAGACTAGCTTGTAGCCATGATCCATATAGAGTGCAAATGGCAGAGGAGCTTCTGGTTTCCTCTTGACTTTCTTTGCACAACAAAAAGAGTTAGCTCAACATAGTTGGGAGGCAACTAATGTGTAGACTTTGGAGTTAAACTACTAAGCAGCTTATCAGCATGGACTGTGTTACTCTCTGATCTGCTTTGTAGCATTTGTCTGAATTTTCTGTTTACTGTTAACTCTGAGGTGGAGATGTATTTTATCTCACTGTACAGTGAGGTCTGAATCTTCATTGGGGCCTTTCAATATTTAGAATATCTATCAATGACACTGGTCCTCCACTGTGAAATACTTGTGAATCACTAGCATAAGATTCAGCTGCTCCAGGCAATTCCTCTCATCAGGGTCAGGGTAGGGACCGGGGCACAAATTAATTGTTGTATGTGAAATGTTACTGCAAAAATGACATAGACAGAGGTTTCTCCCCAAAATAACTGCTGAAATTGTCAGTGCAGCACACTACTTACTCTGAGAACATGTTATAAGCAGATATGATTTCTCTATCAACGCTTCCTATAAATCAGCTAGCAAGAGGCAAACTCAATGGTGCTTCTCACTGAAGTACAAGTAAAAAGTCTTTCAGGTCTTTATACTTGTTTGATCTGCAACTTGCTGCTTCTTAAATGAATAGAAGAGAACTGCAGCTAGATCTGGGTCTGGGTTTCATCTTAAAATGTCAAGCCAGCTAAGAATCTTGTACAGAACTTTACATTTCTGTACACTCAGTTTAGCTAAACTCCTATAATCAGTGCTAGTATTTGAGCCCAATTACATGCTGGCCCAAACTGGTGAGGCCTTACTGACATCTGTAGAATGGCATTTCTTTACACAGATAATTTGGCCTGCTGATCTAAAGGCTGGCACTGTATGAAAAAAATGGGTAGAGTACATTCTTGCTTTGATGCAGACAGACACACAATATTTAATCATTTTAATAAGTTACCTCTGTCGGCTGAGACCAGTGTTTACACAGAAATTTTACAGACAGCAAAGCCCCAAAGGGCTAATGTTTTACAGTACAAAAATATAACCTTACAGCACAGAACTGATAGGAAAAGCACATGCAATATGCTTAGATAAGAAAATAATGCTTGTGTCTTACCCTATATAAGTAAGAGTCAATGCAAGCAGAACACTGATATTAAAACACTTAGCTGCAGCAACTTGGGCTTGGATTAAACTGGAACTACTTTACAGCTGACTTAATTTTTTCAGGTATTGGCACCAAGGGCACAGGAACTGAAATATAAAATCCTGTGCACTAGTGGTAGTAATCTGTGACCTGTTCATGGACATTTAATTTTACCAGCATAGGTCAATGGGTGTAAAATGGGTAAAACGGAGGGTACAAAAGGAAAAATTGATATGAATAACTTCTCCTGTGCTACTCACACACTCATCAGGTGGATCTCTGAACTCCTAAGGAGTTAAAACACAGATGAACAAACTCTTAAAAAGTAGGTCAATAACCATGCCTTAAAAATAAGTAAATTGTAGTTTTCCTTATGTTTGTGTTAGATAGTTAACTGAAAGCTCTTAAGCCAACGATTTGATAATCATACCAATTTTCTTCCATGACCACTTATTCTCCTACAAAAAAGCAACTCTGTCACAAAGCTATCTACTATCAGATCAAAAAGGTCTTCTTAATTGGACTGGGTCACATTTGGAAATGTGGTGAGCCAAGATAGTGCTTGGAACCTTCATAACTGTATATCCACATCTTTTCTCCTGCCAGAAGTGCTGTTTAATCCAGTACAGCCTAGTATATGGACATTTGAGACATATGAGTTTCTCATTCACAACCTGCTTCTTCTAAAATCTTTTCTAAATCAGAAATCGTCACTTTGTTTTTAATGTCCTTGTTGTGTTTCTCATTCTTTTCCTCACATATAACAAAACAGAATGAATTTCAGGGCTTTGATCTTTAGGGGTTATTTCTGCTCTTTTAAAAAATATTTGTGTTAAGGAAGTTAAAAAAAAAAAAAGTCGATCAACAAAAGGAAAACAAAAGCTAAGAAAATAGGAGGAATCCCCACAGCATCATTTACTGCATTCATTAGCTATAGGCAAAAAATGAAAATCAACCTTGTTGATATTAAAAGTCCTTCATCTCTCTTTGCAGGCTTAGTTCCCCATTTTCAGACAGTTCTATGTAATATTTGTATTCTGTTTGTATTCTGGGAGTAAGTTTAAAGGGTAGAGTAGAGGGCAAATGCCAATACATACATAATGTGATCTTCATTTTTTAATAAAAATTAATGAAGAGAAAATTTTGAAGATCCGTAGAAACTGGTTTCACATCACTAGAACAATTCTAAGCAAAGTCATTTCACACTCTTGACAAGGATTTAAGTTATTTGAATGCCACCTTTCATACAAACCAAACAATCCAAGCTTAACTGAAATTGCAGTGTTAACTTTTTGATCAAACAGATCAGAACAGTTAACAAGTGTTAACTTTCTAATCAGTGGAGCATACTGCTTTCCCATTTTCCCCAAATGTCATCAGTGGGGCAAGGAAGTTTTCCTGTTTACAGTAGCAAATGAAAAAATTTTCTTCTTGTCTGTCTCATGTGCCCCAAGACAGTGTTATTATTGAATTTTGCCATGCTCTACCACCCTATTCTGATTATTTTTCCTGGTTTGAATGAAGGACACAGCTCTTTTTAGTTTGCAACTAATCCAGAAATTCAAGTTTTAGAAGCTTGAAATTGTTTCTTCTTTTTGCATGTCAAGATATTCAATGGTGGTGAATAGGGTATAATTTCATGACAAGAATTTTAAAAGGCATTAGTAAGATTTTTAAGTATGTAAAAATTGCAGTCTTTCCAATAAAACTCTAAGGTGGATTTTTTTTAATCCCAGATTAAAGAAGAATCATTTTGTGATAAAGACACTTTCTTATTATCATAAGTCTTCTAATCAGCAAAGATCATTCAAATTAATCCATAATACTTCATTGAAGTTTTGGGAGACACATCAGGTGCTTGGTAGAATTACATGTGTTTTACTCCTGTAAAAACAGAGTAGAACTATGAGGAACAAATACCAAATCTTAATTAGCCTTCTGATTCAGAAAGTTATAACGTAGTCTGTGCCATTAAAACAGTAAGAAGTCCTGTGATCTGAGTCACTGATCTTTCCTTGCACTTGTCTTGGATTGGGATTTATTGCTGTTGCCTATGGTACTAAAGGACCTGGTAGAGCTCACAGCCTGAAATAGATACCTATTGCCTAAGATCTGTCTCACTTTCCCCTTGGCAACTGGAGGTAGAAGGGCCATGAGTAAGGTCAGCTTAATCTCTATTTTATGTCCAAAGGAGTGATATAGCTGGAGCTAAACTGTGGTAAAAAGTAGTTAACTGATAGGAAGTTTACTCACTTCTCACTCTTCTGCCGGGAATGGCAAAAAATTAAATTTAAAATAAAAAGCATTCCGTAAAGAAAAAAAAAAATCCCACATAAGTGAGTTTACTTAAGAAAAAGCACTTTAAATCATATTATTTTGATCAATAATTTCAGAAAGAAGAAAATATAATTTCAGAGTATTTGCAGTTTTCTGAAAAACATGCTCCTCTGTAGTCAGCTCTGAGGATAAGAAGCTTCCAGGAAGCTGAGCCTCTCCTGAGGAGGAGTCCTACAAGCTGAGCAATGACTCAGCCCTGTACCTCAGTAAACACCAGCCACCAGCATGTCACTCGCACATTTATCACGTCAGCGTCAGCCGTGGGCTCACCACACGGGCGCGTATGGCAAGAGGCGGCCTCCCCGAGAGGAAACCTCTCACCAGCGCCTGCTGCAGGGTTGCGTCACATCCCCGTCGTAAACACAGCTCGCGGTGCAGCAGCACGGGGCTGTTAGCCGATTGCCAGGGCTGCAAAAACTGGCACGTACTTTTGGAAAGCCAAGACGCTGACACTATGTTTGTGCTCCCCAGGCTTGTGCAACAGTGGAGTGGCTGAGAAGAGACCGTGATGACTTAGGAGGATTTAAATCAAAAAAGCTTTTCGCAACTGCATTTCATTTAGGAAAAATAATGTTTTCTGTAAGAAAATCGTAACAATATACTTAAATAGCCAAATTCTATAAAACTAAATCTTACTTGATACAGCAAGAAAGCTTCGCTAATATATGACCTCATTGCTTTGAAATATGTAGTGACATTTAGTAACTTTTTCTTTAGAAGTATAATATTAATAAAAAAAAAGTATGGAATTACTCATCTTTTGGATTTGAAGGAGTAAGTACTTTCAGTGTTTTCAACTACATTATTGTGTGGGTGGCAGAGAAAAAAGTATTAAAGCAAAAGAATAATCCATAAATATCCTAACAGTTTTATTTGGCTGGGCACAGCCCTCGTCTTCAGTATAAACTATTCACTTAAATTTATGGAGGTGTTCAGGGGCTGCTTATATTACCCTCTGATCTATTTACTATAGAGGAGTGATATTTTTGGAAATATCAACTTGGCATGTATACAGATAGACAGACAGCTAACAAAAACATCAGTTTTCTTGGGTTCAAGTTGCTGTATCGATTAAAAAATATGAAAGAATATGAGTTTTCTTATTTTATTTGAATTTTAGATGTATTTCAGTTTGATTATTGGTCAGTTTTGTGTTTTCTGGAGCAAAAGCCCAATCATTCCAGTCTAAAGCTTTCAGTCCGTACTATCATATTGTGATATTAAGAATGCCCATGACATTCCTTCTGCTATCAGCTAAAACTATATAGAAAACACCAGTGTGAATATAATATACAAGCAGTAATAACTGTTATTCTTCTTTGAGCTATAAGGAAAAAAACCACTTAAGTTTTTTTCCCCTTGTGAGAACATTTTGCGGTATTCTAGCCAACAGTGACTTCTCTTTGAAGAGAATTAAATTGTTTTGAGAACACCTGCAATGTCTTCTTGTTGAGAAGCTGTCTAAAGTGGGGTGTCCTTTGCAACAATCTCAGAATCTCTCTGTGTCTGCAACCCAGTCCCTGATCCTTGTTACCTTTGTGGCATATTTCACTGTTGTTCATGTGTCCCTGACATTATTCTAGTAATTGTGCTGACATTTTCTCTTTTAAAGCCAATTTTTTATTTTCAGGTAAATACTCAGCAAAAATTATGGTCATTGCTCAATATGACACTCTACAAAGATCAATCTATGTTGACCCATTAGGCCCTATGTGGCCTAATTTCCAAAGGCATTGTCAGCCACTTACACATGTGGTCTGCTCAAGCATACTCATAAAGAGGAATTCTGCTTTATAGCATTCTTTAAGACTTAATATAGTAACATGTCTCAGCAACTCACAGTTCCATAAGTGCTAAGACACTTCTGACTCCAGCATTACTATCTCCTTATTTTGTAAAGCAGGAAACAAAGACATGAAGGGATTAGGCCAAGGTCATATATGAAGTGTGTGCCAGCTAGTGTTAGCATTAGGTAATTTTCTAACTGGATGAAAAATATGTACCTTGCACATCTATGGGGAACTGGAGATGCTCAGTGTGGTTTTCTTCAAAGCAGCTACAACAGTCAAGCTCCATTACTTGTCACTTTAGTCTATGCCATCACTTCCCCATCTGGCTGCACTAATCCACATAAAGTTCTTCTTCCTCAGAAGGCTTAGGTCCAGCACTAATAGAATGATAGACACGGGCTGGAAAGTTGGGGGTCTGAAAAAACCTTCAGTCGAGTGAAAATTCAAAATTTGAGGCACTTCGTACGAATGCGATTCTGATGTCTTTCTTATCTACTAAGTGCACTTTTACTTGCTAATGATTTTCTTCTTAGTAAGCATTAAAGAGCAGTCACTTTTGAAGAGGCAGCTCTAGTCTATATCTGTGCTGTACACAGAGGGAGTCTGAAACTAACTTCGGGGTATCACTTGCTCTGTTGTATTTCAATGGAATACTCTGACAAAGAGAGTGTCGAAAAGAATTTGAATACCCATCAGCGCAGGAAGTGAAAAAAAGTATTAATCAGTTAAGGAACATATATATATATCTTAAGAAGTATATAATCAATAAAGAAGAAATTATCTAGTCAGCATTATTTTTCAGATTTTTTCCTGGTGAGAAGACATCACATGATGAGGAACAAAAATCACTAGCAGACCCTTAAATGTTGCAAATGTATCACAACGAAAAAAGACCCTTATTCCTGACTGAAGCTGTAATATGTTACTCAATATAATTATTTTAGTAAAAAAAAAATGGATATAGGAAACTGGGCAATTAATGCAGTGGGACATAGAAGTATTTATGTTTCTCCCTTTAGAAATAACTATTTACAGCACTGAAAGCTATTTCAAATATTTAAGTTTTGTACTACTGCTCAACAGTACTTTAAATCCATGATTCATATTCTTTTCAAGTATAATCTTTAAAATGTTGATTTTATTCCTAAATTGATCTGTATTTTATATCTTCATATTGTCCACAAATAACCATGTATCTTTCCAGACAACTGAACCAGAAACTTCCTTCTATGTGAAAAGAGTGAAATGTTTGTTTGATTTCAAAGTTTTTGGTCTTTACAATTCAAAAACTGGGGTTTTTTTTTGGTCTTCAGGAGAAATTAATAATATTTCTTTAACTGAAATTTTCTTTACAAAAAAAGCAAAAGCAACTGTTCTAGCATCATGCAACAAGAGTGAAGTCACTTAGCAGATGCAGGTGTCATAAGTTTGGCCTAATTCTGCTGCTTCTGCACTGGTGAAAAGTTAAAGAAGACGAAGTTTCTAAATTAAAAGGCTGTAGTCTCAGTCCTCTTACTGCCTTGTGTCCTTACCTTTAAGCATATCAGAAGTCTTCCTGACCTCTGAAGGACAAGCACAGGCAAAGGATACACATGTAGATCTCAACTGGGCTGAAACAAGTTACAATTAACAGAGATGTAATACAGTAAGACAGAAAGGCTAAGCTGCTTTAGAAATCAGAAACAGACAAAAAAACTACTGTTCTTGTGTTCTGAATAAAACCTGCACCAATAAAGATAACACTTTCTAGAGGTGTTATACAATATTGAACAATAAAAACGTTGGCATTTGGCAAGTTTTAGCCAAGCATGACTGCTATTGCCTTTTTGTTCAGTGTGTAGTTTTAACCTCCTAATTACAGGAAATGTCTATGGTGTAGGTAGGAGTGACATTCATATGTACAATAATCTTATTTACTGTACACATACTAATAGGCTTAAATTCCTTTGCTAAACATGTCATCCCACAGAGAAGGAAATTATTTTGAAGATACTTCATTTTAAATTTCTAGCAATTTGCTTCCTTTGTCTTTTGGTCATTTGCAAGGTAATTGCAAAGCATTTTGCAGCACGTATGGCAGCGAACTACTCTACTGCAAAAGGTGTCTCAAGGTACACAGCGCAGTTGCAGCACTTCAGACTCGCTACTCGGTAAGAGCAACCTAAAACCTCCGCTCTGTAAGACCCAATACTGTGACATTTAAATCCGCTCACCAGATCCCCTTTAATGGAGGTGATAGAGGGGGATCAAAGTGTTTTCAAGAGTGGCCCCTGAAAAGTATATATAAAGAATGTTTTGTTGAAGTAAATAACCAGAATATGGCAAGAAATAAAATGACCTGTAAATCATAAAAAAAATAAACCCCCACGCAGCCAGCGAAAGGCCGAGACGACGAGGGCCCTTCGCCGGACAGGCCGCGACCGGGGCGCCCCGGGAGCAGGCTCGCAGTTCCGCAGCGGCGGCGCGGGGCGGAGCGGGCCC
>VZTN01013253.1:76782-98666 GCA_013400515.1 Erpornis zantholeuca | reverse complement strand
GGCCCAAAGCGCCGCGCGGGCCCGGGGCCCGCCTGATGTGTGCGAGCAGGCCCGGGCGGCGCGGGATGAGTTGGGCTGCGGCCTGGCCCCTGCTCTGGGGCGGCTCTCCCGGGAGTTCCGGCCCCTCGCCACGCTCCGTGTTCTGCGCGGTGGTTCCTGTACAGCCCGTCTGGGATGTGAGAACAGCAGGTGCCTGTGTCAAACTTACCCCATTTTCACGGTCTCAATTTTCTTGTTTCTCTCGCTATCACCTATCTCCTCGTTCCCGGAAATAACGATTCAGTCGTGTTAAGGTGAGGTAGAATACTTATAATATGATCTCACTGTTACTGGCTGAAACTATTTTTATTTAGGATTAGAGCAGGAATTGCAGTCTCTAAAGAGCTTGGAGAATCATAGGCATTGTTTAAAACTCAGAAAATCAGTTTACTGATATTAAATTACTTTTTAGAGTAAGATAATATCAAATATATAACTGGCAAGCAGTAGTTGAGTGATCTGTAAAGTTATGGTCCTAAATTAGAAAAAAATCCTATCTGTTGTACTTCTGTCACATCTTTGAGTTCGAAGCTGTTGTGAAAGAGCACTGCTGATTCAGTGTGTTTTTCTTCATATAATACTACTTTCTGATTCCCTTTTGTTCCAAGACATGCCCTTGATGAAGTTATTTTTTAACTATTAACTCATTAGCAGCAAGTAAACAAGTAGGCAGACTTTGTCCAGATCAAGCTTCTCCCCCCCACATCACCTCCCCCCGGTTTGTGGGGACACTGTCCAGTATTTCATATTTACCTAAGAGTTTGATAAACTAATTCTTCTTCTCTAAGCTGTATTTTAAAATAATTTTTTTTTCCTTGTATGTCTAATTGGGTTGGTTTGTAACCCGTTAGTTTTTATATGAATATAGTTATGTTTGGTGTGTTCTTAGGCAAGGGAGGTGAATTTGACTGTTAAACACAAAGTAAAAAGCAAGCACATGTGTCAAAAATACCTTAACATTTTAAAGGGACATTTTTGGTCTTCAGCATGCCCAACTATGGCATTGGGCCAGCAAATAATGTTGTTTTCCTTATATGTATATGAATTATTTGAATTATTCACCGTATTTTTTGGAAAGCTATGAATTAAATACTTTTTTTTCCAAAAAACCCCTGAATAACCCTACAAACCCCTAACTCTTGAAAATGGAATTGATTCTTAAGTTCTCTTTTTTTATCCTTTGACATAAAAAGCCTATTTTCCTTACATCTGAATGCTATTTTACAAGATGAAGGATTCATAAAAAGTTTCCAAAGATTCTGCAAGTCTTTCATTGTACATCTCAGTTTTTGTTTTATTAATTTGTATTTAAAATGTGAAATTTACTATCTTTCTATATTTGCATATTCCATCTCTCATAAAGCTGAACACTTTGTTATAAAGTGATATTAAAGGAAGGGGATGGGCATGACATCACTTTCTTTCTCTTAGCTTTAAAAGTACACGAAAGGGTTAAGCACAATTTTTTGAGTTATCCTCAAAACAGAACAAGCTCATTAGCATATAAAGCCTGAAAAAAAACCACTTTGCTGATAAAATATGTGAGTTTCCCTAATTTCAGCTCAAACATATGCTATACAATTTAGAGAAGAGCAAATACAGGACGCTTAATGACAATTGCGATGATGATTCCTTTTTTTATTTTTTCTTGCCAGGTGAAAACTGAAAAAGTGTGAGGCTGACTGAAGAGAGAAATTAATTGTGCTGAAGTTAGTCTGGCTTCAACAATTAAAGGATATTTTTGGTACTTTTTAATTGAAGTGGAAGCAGCTTTTTTTTATAAAAAACCATGGCAGATGTGGATCCAGACACGTTGCTGGAATGGCTGCAGATGGGGCAGGGGGATGAAAGGGATATGCAGCTAATAGCACTGGAACAGCTCTGCATGCTACTTCTGATGTCAGACAATGTGGATCGCTGTTTTGAAACGTAAGTGGTTTTGGCTTTTATTTATGGAATGTTATTTTCGCCTTTCTGTAGCTGGATATAATATCTAACATTACTAGAAACTTTCATCCTCAAAAATGTTTTTCCAAACTGAACTTCCGCTTAGATCACTGAAATCAAGGGTTTCTGTTAATGTCACATGAAGTATCCTTGCCTGATTAAAAGTGTGGTGTTGTTTGGATGATATGCAGTGCCTGTTCTGACACAGGAGCTGATTGCAACCCTTAATACATTTCTTTAAATTAAATTATGTGGATTTGTGTGGGGGGGATTGTTATTGGGATTTTTTTCGTCTATTTTGTTTTTATTTGGTTTTGTGTGTGTGTTTTGTTTTGATTTATTTTTTTGTAGAGAAAAACTTTTTTTGCAGTAGGATTGTAATGATCACCTAGATATATTTAAGCATCCATACTCTCACAATAGTTTTATCAAGGGATATAGTAGCTTGTTTTGAGTTCTATAAATCCAAGCAAAAATCACAAACAATAACCACTGTTCATGCAAGTATTTTGCCCCTTCTTTGGAGCATGTTGCTGTTCATACCTCTTTCTCTTCTGCGTTTGTACACAGCAGTCCCTGCACTCAGTCCTTTTTCTATTTCTCACTGCACAAAATGCTGATGTAATCACTTCTGTTACTTGAGTTTTGCTGTGCTTGTGTTACACTACTTTCTGTGAGAGCCCACCACTAGTCTGGAAGAGGTAGCAAAAGTGTAAGCAATCACAACTTTTACATTTTCGTTGGTTTCTTCAGTTCTGATTTTCATGCTCTTGCCTCTCTTCCTTTTCATGGTTTTTTACATTGCTGTCACTTTACATGGTAAAATATGGCTAGTGTTTTTCAGATACATCCTGCTTTTTAGGACTGTTGGTTTAGAAGCATTTGAGAAGGTAGCTGTCTGTTACACTGTTTAGTTTTGTAGCTCTGAAGGAAACAGTTTTCAGAATTACCTCTTAGAAGCTGTTCCCATGACTGCATTAATTACAGGAAAAGTAAAATTCATATATATCTGAAAAATTTATATTTGTAATAGCTGCAGAGCATTGAGCATAATTTTGTACAGTGCTTTAGAATTTGAAGCTGCCTGTTCTTTGCCTTGATGAGCTTACAGGTAAAATTTTGACTTGAAGAGCCTTACTATGGGGAGATCCGTTGGACTTCCCTATATATCCGCATGTTACTGATACTGGTGGAGCCTCAGAATTCACCATTGTAGAAAAAATAACTGGTAGTTAAGAATGAATTTTTCTGATGATTCTGAGTGAACTGCCAGCTTCAAGATATTCTGCTATCTTCTGGGCATTTGAGAGTCAGGAATAAAATGTCAACTTTTAAAAATATAAACCAGTTGTGGGTTTTACATCTTATTTAGAACATACTTTTATTTCAATATAAATGAATTAAATAGTCCAAGTGCTTTGTTTTTCTTAAAGTGTATATAATGAATGCTCTGTTTTTGCACTGTTGTGGTTTTAAAATTATTTATGTCCGAAAGAAGAAACATTTAAAATGCCATTTGGCATTTTAATTTTTGTTTTGAGTCTTGGTATAGTTTAATTTTACTGGTCTTCTAAGTTCTCTATTTCTTTTGCTCTTGTAAGTTTTCCTCAAAAAGAAGAGAATGAAGTGTAAATAGGGGAAGAAGTTACCAAAGTTCTCTGCCTGTTGGAGTGATTTTGCAACAATGTTAAAACTGGTACTTTTTATTGGCTCTGCAAGTATACTGAAGCGTATGATCTGATACCGTGGTATTTGGTGAGCTGACATGGTAGCTCGTTACCTTCTTCCCTTCTCCTTTATCACCCGCCGTTTTTACTCCTCCCAACCATGCTCTTGTTCCTGCCACTGTCAGGGCTTACTGGACTCCTTTAATTCCCTGCAAGTCCAAGCTGCTTGTTAAACCTGCTGAAGAAGGTTGTTAGTTTTCTGCTGTTACAGTGAGTTACAGCATATAGAGGGGTGTCTGATGAGCCCTGGGTGTGGAACTGCGTAACTGGAAATATGGGAGAAGTAAAGAAAGCTATATAGTCTTAAGTGGAGAACTTCTCAGTGATGGTCTTGGGTGCTTGTGGGTGCCTGCATTTCAAGGTGACTTTATTTTGGAACTCTGTAAGAAATAGATGATATCTTGAAAAGTACTTTTAAAGTCTTTCCAAATGGCAGTTCAAATAGCCAAAATTGTCGTGTGCTGAGAGGATATAACTAAAATAATTGTGGATAATATTTTATAGTTCCTTTTCAGCTTGTTTTTCAGAGGAATTATTGTTTGCTGAAATAGGAGATTTACTGTGTGACGGAAGGGCTGCTAAACTCCGACTTTTCAGGAACTAATTCTGAATATATTTTCAGTGCATGCCTGGTCTAGCACATGGTTGTATTTTTCTGTTGGTAGGAAAACCAGCCTCTAGACTTTACAAATCTTTTTCTTCTACTAAGTAAGAACAGCATTTCCAAGTTTTTGGATGCTGTGGTGCATGTTATATGAAGGTCTTTTAATTTTTTATTGCTATTTGTTATATGTTGACTAAGCTTTAAAGAAAATTTTTCATCTATGAAACTCAACAACTGTGACATGGACTTTTAAAACAGTCAGTTTCTTGAAGAATTAAATGGGATGTTTTTCAGAGCTTAGTTAGAGTGACTTTAAATATTAAGTATTAGTCCACTTTTACATAAGAAATGATTTGCTTTTGTGACGTAAGCTAAGAAAAAGCCCATCACTTTAGTGAAGTACATCTGGTTATTAAAAGCTGCATATGGTGAAGACTGGCAAAGCTGTGAAACGAGACCACATTAAAAATATTGACGTGAATGCTATGCACCATCTCTAAACTCACAACTCAGTTTCCATACTGCTTTCTTGAGGAGTTAAGGGGAACAGACAATCCTACTTAGCAAAGAAAGCACAAAGTTGGAGGGGAAAAAAAAGTATTGAAATGTTGGATTCAGAATCTTGCACTTCATTTTTGCAGTAAAATACCAGGGTTACTTTGCAAACATGTTCTGAAGGAAATTATGTAGCTAATGATAAAGCTAATAATTTGCTTTTGTACTAGAGTAATGGATATTGAAACTAGTGCTTCAGATCAGCTCAAAGCTGGAAGCAGGCACATGTGCAGGGTGGTGTATTTCATAATGTTCTTGCAGAGTTTTAGCAGCATCACAGCAAATTTTGGGATATGCAGCTGATTAACAGGTAGTGCTGCCAAATAATTGATGTTTCTTTACTTCTTCCCAGATTTACATATTACATCCAATTAAATGATTTTGGAAGTTACTCATATGTTACCATTACAAAAATCAGGTGCATATTCATCTTCTGGTGATAATGAGTCACAGACACTGCTAGTCACTTGGCATGAAGAATGGCTAACATTTTACCAGCAGCAAAAGCCAGTGGCTTCTGTTAAGTAGTTGAGTTGGAGTAAAACAGCAAAACTATTGTGATTATAAGTGTTAGTCCCAAATTGTTATTAAACTGTGTGCTATTAAATCCACTTGAACAGGAGTTTAAAGAATGCATTTAATATAAACTTAATTGAAATGATGGGCTTTTTTTTTGCCTTTTAAATTACCTGTAACGGTTTAAGTTTTTGTAGAGGGTCTTAGTTACAGTCTCACATTATTAATGTACACCTTTTCCACATAGGTGTTTCACTTTGTTACTTTTTCATGTCGTGATTGTTTCCCTTTTTTTGTGAAATAAAATTAGAACTCTTCTGGTTGAGCTTTATGTTGCTGTCTGTCAAAGTACTTAGCAATTAATTACAATGAAAAGTTGTAGAAAAAGGCACTACTATAACAAAGTAAGATTTGCTTAAAACCTTTTTTTATGCAGCAAATGAAATAGGCCTTATTAATGCTCAGAAGGAGAAAACATATCTTCCTCTTTGGCTGTTCTGTAAGTCACCTCTGTATATTTAGCATTAAAAGATTTGGTAAGAAAAAAAATATCAGGAGTTATCAGCTCATTTGACAAATAAAAACAAATTATACAAAGGATCGTATTTTGAGCTTCTAATGTGTAAAATAAAAATCCTTTCAGTTTATTTTTAAAATCAAATATGATTACTTTAATTCACACTAAACCTTGTTCTATCCAAAGTATGTATTCACTAGGAAAAAAGTATATATCTTTATCTTGTATTTGCTAACAAGTATAAGAAGAAATTCTACTGAACCAAAGACTGTTGATGTGAGCTAGTGAGACGGTTAGAGTAATGTGAAACAGGTTACCTTTACTTCCACCTGATTCCTTAAAACTACATTCTTCTGTCTTTATCAGGATTGTAAAACTCCAGTAAATCAAAGTTAGATATATAGAGAAAAACAAGCTTCTTGTAGAGATAGGGATAGGAATCCAAAGTGCTGGTTTTCACGAATATATTTACAGTCTGGGCTGCCTTTAAAAGCATCTTTGTACATTCAGACAGTAAAGTACCCTTTAACAGGTCTGACAATTGTGGAAAAACCAACAGGCTGAGAGAACATCTCTCCCAAATGAAATTTTGTAACCTTTATAATGGCAAGTCTCATGTGATTCCCACTAGGCTCTTTTTCTTTTAATGAAGGCAGAGGAGTATGGCACCAGTGAAATACCAGTGCAAGAATAATTTACTCTATAGCCTCCAGTATAAGTGGGATCTTCAGCATCCTATAGAGTGGTTTTCTGGGATGGAAGTAGGGGTGTGCTCTGTATTTTTCAGGGAGCAATCTTGTTACAACATAATGTTTGGAATTATTCCTGATTTTTAAGGCTGTTTTGTTATTGCTGTTGGTTTTGGTTTTTTCTCTTTTTCAGTTATAAGAATTTTAAAATACTAATGTCTTTCTGGTTGCTCTTTGTAAAATGGGAATTATGGCCTCACTGTCACTGGTATTGTGGAGATAAATTAACCTTGTCTAGTTATTTTGAGAATCTTAATGGTTGCAAAGGCCAGAAGGGAAGTAAGTCTAAATTGACATCCTCTCTTCTGTCCTGGCCCTTATATTTTATGTGGTTATTACTGGATTGAGCATCTTGTTTGATACAAGCATAATGTGCAGCTAGTGCTTCTGAGAGGGCATCCTGCCTAATTTTACCCTCTTTTGCTATTAAATCTGCTGCCTAAGTTGTCTTTGTAGTTGAAATTTGCTTGCTCTTTTCCATATGAATTTGCCAGGCTTATGCATTCTGTAGACAGCAGTCAGTTTTCCTATTTAGATTAAAAGCCGGTAGTGTTCTTACTGTGAATGGACCTGCACACAAAAGATTTCATCAGCTCTTGATCTTCCTCCCCTTCTCTAGTTCTTCAGTTTACAAGTTCTTCAGAAATACTTTCCAGTGTTGCCTTCATCTGTGCTGTTTATAGTAGTGCCTTTGAATTACTGTTAACAGTTAAACATGCCAAGTATAGTTAGATATTTCCAAAACTTTGTACGGTGAGTGTGGTTTTAGTTATCTGACTTCAGAGTTGCTTTCAAGGGTATGAGTGCTTGCTGCTTAGGTATGTCTTGATGTTTTACCTAGACTAAGGTCTGTAACTTGACATTTGTGTGTGTTAAAACACATTTTGTTTAAATGAGCCCATGCCTCTGGGTAGCCCAGACAACTCATCACATTGTCACTTTTTACTAGTGTGGCATTTAAAAAAAAAAATCTAGAAGTATTGTCAAGTGTCCTTTGTTTTGTTCAGAATTTTGTGTGTGAGATAAAACTGAAGTGATTCTTGCAACTGCTATGCAAAATGTGGGTGTAGAATGTTAAGGCAGCAGGTTAATGACCTTTTGAAAGTGTCAACTCCTAATAGATTGGATGAGAGCAATAACAGATGTTACAGAAAATTCAAATCACGGGCTTCCTTTCTTGCTTGACTACTGGTCAAGTGATTTTTAATACCGGCCTCACAAAAAGAGGTATAGATAGCACAGATGTTAAGTAGATTGCTAATAAGGAAGTGGAAGTTTTCTTGTGTAAGTCAGTTCTTTTTTTGAGAACCTGGGAATCCAGTAGAAGCTGCTGGGGACATGTGCATATTTAGGCACATACACAAAATCATACTTTTTGTTTTAATTGCTTATTTCCTTTTGAAACGTTGACAGATGCAATATGTACTCAGAGCAATATCTGTTTGCACAATTGAGGTTGCTACTAGTGGAAATCATAGGCAGAAAGACCTGTAATTTCACATTCTTTAATTTATTCAGCTATTGTGGGATAAATTTCTAAAAAATATTTACAAAATGCTGGAGATTGGAGAACAAACATGTGCAGTTACTACCCTGAGGTATGGCATACCTTTTATAAGATGCTGAAAAATGGAAAAGGCAGCCTCTAACACATCCTTTATAAATTCAGGAATAAACAAAAAGAAAATTTATTTAGAAGTACAGAAATTACCTATCCTATTAAGGCTGTTTCCTCATGTAGTTTTTTTTTTATATTTCATTTTACACAACTGATATTTATTGAATATGTAATTGAATACTAAATGTCTGATACTAATTGTCTTCCTGCCTAATAATGAACTCTCAGAAGAGGGTTCAGCTCTGTCATTTATTTAGCTAAAAGAAAGTTTGAAAGTGTTTTTAAATGTTAAACTCGAATTCTAAATTCATTTCTTTTAATTTCTAATAAAGTGGAGTTTCTACTGGAATGGATACAGGATGGAATTGTTAATTCTCCAGCTTAATTTTATTGGCCTGAGCTGCGATTGCAGTCAAGAGTAGAGGTTCAGAGTTGTGCAAGTTTTAGTGTTTTGTAATTCTGGTAAAAGTTCCTAAATTGCCGTTTAATTTTTGCTTTTTTCCTTGTACCTTTAAAATATAGTATGGTGTGTCTAAAGTCTTACACATGAATAGATGATTTCTGGACTTTATTGGTATTGTAACAGTATTATATGAAAGCAGGGCAAAATATATTTTGGTAATGGATCCAGAAGAATACATACAGGCAGTGCAGGTGTGTGGGTTCTCTTGTGGATGGTCTTGATTACTCTGCAGTTGGTTTTGTTTCATATGTAGAAACAAAACAGCCTTTCAGTAAAAGAAACAATGAGGGAAAGCCTGAGATTTCTTCCCTTAGAAAGAACTACAGAAAGGAAAAACAATCATTAATCAAAAATGAGTTGAAACTACTTTTGCTTTAAGAAAAATCAGTTGTGCAGTATGTTCTTAAAAGTTTCATAGTTGTGTGACGCATTGTTGTAAATGTTTATCTGGTGTATTTTCCCTCAAAAACAGTTACTAATGAGATTTAACTTTAGTATTTCAGTTTATATTTAAAATTATTATATATTAAGTAGTGTAGACACACATAATTCCTTATTTTCCGACTTCTAACTGGTCTCAGCAGATGGTATGCATTAAAGATCCAGCTATTGCTGGCAGGCAGCTGAGCTTGGTTTTCTGCCACAAGTCACATGTCTTGGACCAGGCGGCTTCGCTGAAGGCTTTGTCACATGCCAGGGACTCCGCATCAACTGAATCCAGCGGTTACTTTGGAATTGAGTAACACACCCTAATGCTAGCAGTAGTTGTTAACTGTTTTGGGGATGAACTGAACTGTTTTTTTTTTCTCCTCCTTTCAGGCTTTTTTAAAGCATGGCAGTAGTGTAGTCTTCACCATTACTGTTTCTGTTTTAGCTAAGGATTTTAAGTGCATTAAAATATGAAATGTAGTTACAGAAATGAGTTTACAGTGCCTATTTTTACTTCCTTGATATCTTTTAACATTGGCAAGCTGTAAAATCAGCTGAGTCACTTCATTAGAGTTTAGGGATTAGTACTGGCAGGAGCTTACTGCTGTAGCTATTTAAGACTTTTGTATCCTTATGGATATTTCTGTTCTTAAAGAGGTGGGTGTATGCGTAAAGGTTCAGAAGTGTGTCAGCATATGGAGTTATGCTGGTTGTAGTGCTCTAAATTCTGTAGTAATATAATTATACTGACAAATTTTCTTAGCCTTTCTTGATATCAAGATGATTACAATATTTAGGAAATGTTTTTAGATTGAGTAAATTTTTTGCAGAGAAAGTGCACGTATTAAAGAATTTGTGTATTATGCTCATTACAACCTAATAACTAATTTCAACAATGAAAGTATGAATATATTTATTTAAATATAAATTATACAGAATTAGCACTTTTTAATGTGGTTTACTTCTTAATGTCAGTACAGGGAACAGAGAATGCTCTAGTGCCCTAATCTTAATAAATCAAAATATAAATGGGAAATATTGATATGGAATATTACCTATTTTGGACAAACCTGTCTTTCAGCAAGATCTTTGAAACATGGTTGGTGGAAAACTTGGAAGATAGTAAGTAACAGCAGCTCTTCTCTTGGGAGTGCAGGAATGAAGCTTGGTGGACATTGAGAGCTGAAAGACTTAAAGTAATTAGCAAGAGCTGTAGTGTGGGTTGTAGAGTAACCTCATTAACTTGAAGTCGGTCTTTCACTAAGGAGTAACACAGAGTGACCTCATTAATTCACTAAGTAGTCCCTAATCACTCTTCTAAAGCACACATTTGAAGTACTTTAGGAAGTGCCCAATGTGATGTTAATACAGCTCCCTAGAAATGAAAATCTAAGCAGATTTTCCTTTCATTTTCATGTTTATTAGAAGGGCCTAAATAGAAACCTGAACTTTGGAGGTACCTATTTGCCATTATTTTCTGATTTGAAAGAAGAAAAAGTGTTAAAGATAGTTTTTTCTGTATTAAAGAAAACTCACCATTAACTTTTTGCTTGTTTCACTGCAAATAGGTCATTGTGAATAGTGATTCCTCACCTACAACTTTAAGAATTTTTCTGTCATAGTTTCTTTTTTTCTGATATATATTACTTTTGGTTAAGATATGGTCTGGATAAAAGAGATCTGTGAGCACGGTTTTGATATTGGGATTATTTAGAAATTATGCACTATTATTTTTCTCCTTGGTGGGTGTTGATGCTTGCAGTAATGGAAGGTTAATTTGTGTATTTTTCTCTTGGAAATCAAAAGCATCATCTTTCAATAGATGGAAGTTAGATGGTAGTTAAAGCTGATCACTGGTTGCTATCCTGTCACATCAGTTCATTCAGTGCTGTAGCTCTGACCTCAGTCTCCCTTCTGTCCCCTGAAGTTTTGACAGCCTTGTTTTCCCAAGTAGACTGTTTTCTAAAGGTGAGTCCAATGTTCAGCCTTTGCCTGTATTACAGACACTCCTGGAATGCTTTGTTTTACTACCTGTCAAAATACATTTTAGTTCTGAGTTTAGCCTCAGTTGGAACAGCAATCAGGTCTATATTATATTATAAAGGGCCCTAATTTTCCACAGCAAATATTTGAAGCAGTTTTAGGTACTTTTGATCCATTTTGGCCTACGTAGGGAAACCAGTAAGGATTTATCTTGGAATTATGGTGTAATAGTGATGCATACATAACATGATTTGTCTGACTCAGTCCTTGGTTCCTGCTGGTGTTGACTGTATTTGTTACTTGGTGCTTCATTAAAAAGAGGGGCTGTTCCTGAAAAGGTGCTATGCTTGCCCTGTTTGCTAGAATTGCTTCTAGGTAAGCAGTGGATTTCTCTTCCCTCTACTTAGGCTTGCTTATCCTTCCCCCCTGCTTATACTTTAGTGCCTTAACTTGGGATTGGATTGAGTGAAGGCTCAAGGGCTACTCTGAAAACCCATTTCCACAATTTTGAGGCATAAAGACCACCCACTGAATAAAGGCAACACTTTGCCTCTCTTTTTATTGATAAATGCCAGCACAGAGAAATCCTCATAGGAGCTGCCTGAAAAGAAGGGAGGGGTGTACTTTGGGCATTTGGTATATAGCTCTGATGGTGTTGCACCCCATCTCTCATTGTGGAACTCGTGTTCCCACCTACCCCTGCTAGTTCTTTGTCTGGCACTACTTGCACAGGTATGTTCTTGTCCCTGAGATGATGTAGAGCTGATGCTCCTAGTTTCAACCATGGGAGCCCAATGTCATCACTTAGTGCAGATTTGGGGATTAAAGGGTGATAGCTATAAAGCTGACCTGTCCTTTTTTTTATATGCAGTTATTGATAGAAAAGTTAGCTACAGCACAAAGACTGAAGTCCTTCAAAATGACTGCTAGGCAATTTTATGCTGTAATTGTTTAGCCACCTGTTTGAGAAGATCATTATTGGAGCATCAGGGATGTGTTTATATACCCTTCTTGCCTGCTATTACAGGCTGAAGTATTGATCTAAACTGTGTGTGAATGACAGAACTGGTACTTTCTGGTCTTGTTTTTTCAGGAACTTTACTCACTGATAAGGCCTGAGGGGACTTCAGCAAGCCAAAAGCATCTGAATTTATCTGTATGGTCTGTGTGTGCTTATGAATGTAATCTGTATATCTCCAAAGGAGACTCCACAGCCTTTCTGTTTGTGCCACATTGCTCTCTGTGACTCCATGAAAAGTCATTGCAGTCCTAAGTCACTGGAAAAGGAAATACTGAACCCATCTATAAAGGGTAGAAAGGAGGACCCTGGGAACTTACCACCCTGTCAGCCTCACCTCTGTGCCTGAGAAGGTCATGGAACAGATCCTCCTAGAAGCTGTCCTAAGGCACATGGAGGACAGGGAGGTGGTTCTGCACAGCCAGGACAACTTCATCCAGGGCAAGTCCTGCCTGACCAACTCTGTGACCTTCTGTGTGATGGAGTGGCTCTGTCAAGGGACAGGGGAAGGGCTACAGATGTCATTTATCTGCGCTTCTGTAAAGCCTTTGACAGGCTCCCTCCTAACATGATTCTCTATAAGTTGGAGAGAGAAGGATTGTGGGGGGCGGCACTGTTAGATGGATTAGGAATTGGTTTCATGGTCACATCCAGAGGGTTGTGCTCAATGGCTCAGGGTCCTGATGGCCATCAGTGACAAGTGGTGTCCCTCAGGAATTTGTTTTGGGATGTGTTATTTAATATCGTCATTAATGACATGGACAAAGGGACTGAGTGCACCCTCAGCAAGTCTGAGGATGACACCAAGCTGAGTGGTGTGGTTGACACACCTGAAGGCTGAGGTGCCCTCCAGGGGGATGAACAAGCCTGACAAGTCTGCCTGTGGGAATCTCATGAGGTTTAACAGAACCAAGTGCTGGTGCTGCACCTGGGTCAGGACAACCCTTGGTACCAGCACAGGCTGGGGATGAGCAGATGGAGCAGCCCTGCCCAGAAGGACCTAGGGGTGCTGCTGGGTGAGAGGCTGGACATGACCCAGCCATGGGCACTCCCAGCCCAGAGAGCCAAGTGGGCCCTGGGCTGCATCCAAAGCAGCGTGGGCAGCAGGGCCAGGGAGGGGATTGTGCCCCTCTGCTCTGCTCTGGTGAGAGCCCACCTGCAGTGCTGCATCAGCTCTGGGGTCCCAGCACAGGAAGGACATGGACCTGCTGGAGCAGGGCCATGAAGATGATCAGAGGGATGGAGCACCTCTCCTGTGAGGAAAGGCTTAGAAAATTTGGATTGTTCAACCTGGAGGAGAGAAAGCTTTGGGCAGACCTAATTATGGCCTTCCAGTAGCTGAAGGACCTTAAAAGAGAGCAAGAGAGGGAATTTTTAGAAGAGCTTGTGGTGACAGGATGAGGTTACTATAGGGGATTGACCTTGGCTGGATGCCAGGCACCCACCAAAGCAGCTTCTGTCATTCCCCTCTGCAACTGGACAGGAGAGAGAGAATATAATGAAGGGTTCATGGTTGAGATTAGGTCTGGGAAAGAGATCACTTAGCAAACCAGAGCTGAATTGGGGGTATTAACGGAGTTTAATACTAACAAAATCAAAGCAAAGTAAAATAAATCTTAAAAACACCTTCTCCCCTACCCTCTCTTCCTTCTCAGTGTCTACCTCCTCCCCCACCAGCAGCACAGGGAGATGGGGAGTGGGAATTATGGTCAGTTCATCACTTACTGTTCCTGCTGCTGCTCAGGAAGGGGAGTCCTTCCCCTGCTCCAGTGTGGGGTTCCTTCCATAGGTGACTCTTCCAAGAACTTCTCCAATCTGAGTCCATCCTATGGGCAACAACTGCTGCAATGTGGGTTACTCTTCCATGGGTGCAGTCCTTCAGGCACAGCCTCCTCCAGCATGGGTTTCGCTTGTGTTGGCAACTTTCTCTTGGGCATCCATCTGCTCCAGTGTGGGTCTCCTCCATGGGCTGCAGGTGGATCTCTGCATTCCTGTGGACCTCCATGGGCTGTAGGGGAGCCTCAGCTCCAGCCCCTCCTCCTGTGACCTTGGTGTCTGCAGAGCTGTTCTCACATATTTTCACCTGCTCTTCTCTGGCCACAATTACATCTGCACAATAACTTTTCTTTTTCTTAAATATGTTATCACAGAGGTGTTACCACAATTCCTGATTGACTCAGCCTTGGTGAGCAGTAGGTCCATCCTGGAGCCACCTGGCATTGGCTCTGCAGGAGATGGAAGAAGCTTCTATCTGCTTCTTACAGAAGCCACCCTTGTAGCTCCTTCTGCTACCAAAACCTGGCCACACAAACCCAATACAGTTGCTCAGAGAAGCTGTGGATGCCCCATCCTTGGTAGTGTTCAGGGCAAGGCTGGATGGAGCTCTGAGCAGCCTGATCTAGTGGAAGGTGTCCCTGCCCATGGCAGGAGGATTGGAACTGGATGATCTTTAAGGTCCCTTTCAACCCAAGCCGTTCTATGATTCTGTATGCATCTCCCAAGAGTTCCAGTGTAGCTAACTGGAGTTTCTGCCTGAAACTCTATGATAAAACATGGTTTTCTTATGGGAGGACTGGGAATCATTCCTCCAAGTCAGAAAAAAATGCACTGACAGCAATTGGAGGTTGTTCTGTACCTGTGGATTGAAAAAGTGTGGTCTCTGATTAATGTAGGTAGAGAGGCAGAAAGGTAATTTTAAAAACTCTCAACCCTTACGTTTGTGCTAGAGAGCTGTTTTTTCATAAAGGCAACATTGCTGATACAGTGCACTGGCATTTGTGTGCTGACAAAGAAGTCAATATAAATTATACGTTCTTAATAACTTAGTATTTTTACTGTGTCTATTGGCTAATTAGTGCTGGTGGATAGGTGTTTTAAGGACAGGAATTTTAATTTTTTTAATGTCCTTTTTAATTTCCTTTTTAAAAAAATACAGACAAGTTCCTTTTGTGTTGCGTCTCTTTACAAGCTGTTAAATCATAGAAATAAATATAAGTTTTAGGTTTGCTAAGTATGGCTTTTAACTTTCTCTGACTATATGTGCCCATCAAAGAAAAATGGTTTACTGCTGTTGCTGGTACTAAAATAGACAGTGGAGCTCCTTACCTTCCACTTGTGCGTTTGGTTTGTTTGGGGCTTTTTAAGATTTGTGTTTATTGGATTTTTTTCATGCAATATAGTTTGAAGAACATTGTTCATAGCAGTGTTTTAATAATATGCCTGGTGTTTCATAAAATTCAATATAAAAGATCCTACACCAAAACCCTTGAATACATTGTCCACTTTAAATTTCATGTACTGAATTGCTTCTTGCATCAGCATATGGTAGTCATCTGATAACGAGTACAAATTTCAGACCTTTTTTTTCCCCCCAGTGGATAATGCCTAAAATGCAAAGTTACTGTATAAACCCTTCTTAAGAACAACAGACAGTATAGGCTGGATAGGCCAGTATAAGTTTTACATATGTGATTGGGCATTATTGAAGCTTCACTTATCAATTTGTCATTAAATATGGTTGGGTAATGTATTTATTTGTCAGGCAGCATTTTTAGTTACTTCATAAAGCGTGGTAAGATCTTGAAGGAAACTATTGGCATTTTGTTGTCCCAGGATTTGGTGCCTTTATATGAGTCATTGCATACCAGAAGGGATACTGAATGACCTGTGAGTCTTCAGAATGATTCATCAACAAGTACTTCACCTGTCTTCCAGACTAAAAACCACATTGTTATTATTTTTTGGGTTTAGAAAAGTTTTAGGCCATCTTTTGAAAACCAAAACCCTACTTGAAGGAAAAGTTGCAATATTTGCTTCCTGTAGATTTAGTCTGGTCTACTACATCTAGGGTTTAGGTATCCAGCTATTTTGACTACTGTCACAGCATATATCCCCTTCACTTAATTCCCCACCATCATCTTGGAAGTCTTTTACCACTGTGGTGAGCCATAATAATGCTAAGTTATTTATAGCTAAGGAAATATGCTGCTGGAAGATAAATTGACTTAAAATACATCTCCATGCCTTAGAACTTTTGATCCAATCAGTCTTATCCACAGCTGTCCTAATAATGACAAATATTATTTCAGTTTATATTCTGTAATGTCAGAGGAAAGAAAGAGAACCATTGCAGCTTGCTTTTTTTATTTTGAAGTTTTGGGGATGTTCTTCACCATCCTTGCATATGAAAATGAGGCTAACAATAAAGAGGAGAGCCAGAGGCTACTGAGACATGGCTATAGAGAGAAAATGCAATGGATGCAAGCTATGTTAGTAAAATATGTTCTCAGTATGATAAAGGAAAAAAATGAGGTATGGGGTGGTAGAGGGGACTGAAATGGGATAAAAAGACAAGGGAAATAACATAGGGAAGAAGGACCACTCAAAATCAAATTGTGTATTAAACCCAAAATCTTTAGTGTTTGTATATAACATTTCATGATTAAGTAGCTACTAATCATCATGAACCTTGAAGCGCTGTTAAGAAAACATGCATTCTGTTTGATGATGTGAGATTAATTCCTAGAAAAAAATCCCAACTGGATAAATTTTTCCCCTGTATGACTGTAAGATTTCACGAGTATCTTTTTCTGCTGGCTTCTTATTGCAACATCTTTTCACATTACCTATTTGAATTTTCATGTGTGTATGAGATGTAGTGTTCTAAATGAATGTTCTGAACCAACTATAAATTAGCTGAGCAAATGAGGTGTGCATGGAAAGCATTAATGTGTTAATGTGGAAGTGTATGAAATTGCTCAATGTAGAAAAGTTCACACAACATAGTGATGTATTGTGTTTTTCCTGCAGATGCCCTCCTCGAACTTTTTTGCCAGCACTGTGCAAAATTTTTCTTGATGAAAGTGCTCCAGACAATGTACTGGAAGTAACAGCTCGTGCCATAACGTATTACCTGGATGTATCAGCTGAATGCACCCGTAGGATTGTGGGAGTGGATGGAGCTATCAAGGCACTTTGTAATCGTTTAGTAGTTGTTGAACTTAACAACAGAACAAGCAGAGATTTGGCTGAGCAATGTGTGAAGGTAAGTATGCTTAAGAACTTCTTGTTTTTAAGAAGAAACTGGATAATTTGCTATTTCCAAATGGCTTCCTCACATTCCAATCCTATTAATTTTATTAAAATGTGATGCCAAAACATAGACTATGACAGAATTGTACATGCCAACAATGCTCCTTATCCTTGCTGCCAGTCTGGTGCTCTTCACAGCTCAATATTCTTTAAAAAAAAGTATAGGAAAGGAAACAAAAAAAATATTGGAAGAAATTTCCTGTTTATCTTGTTTAACTAGATTGCTAATAGAATGCCAAGGACTATTTTTATACTATAAAAGAAATGAAGAATTGCTCCAGATACAGATTAATTAGCTGGTGTAAAAAAATTGTCTACTATCTCTTCAATAGCACAGATACAGCTCCACTGCACCCCTGTGAAGTTTTTAGAAATCCAGAAGACCCTTACAGTCTCGTGTTTAAAGCGTAACTCATGACCATGTGGTAGCATATAGTTGGAGTTCTTGATTACCATGGCATCAGAATTTATGCATGTGTTTCCTATTTTCTAGTTCCATTCTACTCAGAAGAGCATCACTGGGATAACGGTGCTCTTAGAAGTTTCAAAACTCTCAGTTGTATGTTTCTCCCAGGATGAGAGATTATTATCTGTCTTCATGAACAACTGTTATGACCATCCTTTTGAGGCATGGTCTTGTATGGGCTCCCATATTTTTGAAGAAAGCTACTAACTACGATGTACCAGTGTACTGGAGGCTTTGGCCCCTTCTGGGTCTTGAGGAAGAGAGAGATTTTTTTTTCCTGTCGTTGCATTTTCTTAACCAGTTCTGTAGATGGATATAAATATCTTGACTGTGGATATAAATAACTGACTTTTTGTATGTACTTCATTCAACTTAAATTCTCTTTTGCCATAGGTGTTAGAATTAATCTGTACCCGTGAGTCAGGAGCTGTGTTTGAAGCTGGAGGGTTGAATTGTGTGCTGACATTTATTCGTGACAGTGGACACCTTGTTCATAAAGATACTTTGCATTCAGCTATGGCTGTAGTATCCAGACTCTGTGGCAAAATGGAGCCTCAGGATTCTTCATTAGAGATCTGTGTGGAATCACTGTCTAGTTTACTAAAACATGAAGACCATCAGGTAATGTAATAGTTGGCTCAATATGCTGTGAATTTAACTTTCATGATATTTTATAAAGGAATGATTGGGTAACTTTATATAGCCTCCCTAACTGTGTGTTTACATAGAAGGTGTTATATTTGGGTATTATGATAGTTTCCTTTATAGTTGTAATGATAAGAGAATAAAAGCACTGCTTAGTGTTTGACTCCAAGTCCTGGTGTGTGAAAATAGTCTTATTTAACCTCTGAAAACTATATTGAAAAATATCCTGTAACTTTTTCGGGTGCATTTTGAGACACTTTCTGACGTAATTATTGTTCTATGACTGTACCTCAATCACTATAAAATTGAGTATAAGTAAGAGATAAAAATGAATTTGATTTGTATTTCTTTTGCCAAACTAAGAGAAGCAATAAAACATCCATAGTCAATGCTAAAGTGTTACACTAGAAGCCAGTTTGAATGATACTAGTAGAGATGCTGCTCCATTTCATTATGAATGTTTTACTAATTTGAGATGAAGTAGTCCTTGTAAAATCTAGAAAATTAATCCCAGAGGAATTATCTTTCTGCTAGTAGAATCCTTTTGTGTATGCCATACTAACGTTTTGGAATAGCCATTTAGCCAAATTCTTGCAGTAGCCTGGCCAGGCTTCTTGTCCATACTTGGCACTGAGTCTCCATTTCACTCCCACCTCTGTCCTCATTCCTTTCGCCACATGCACACATCCAGCCTCCAGTCTGGTTTACTAAGTACATCATATTTGGGAAACTAAACCTTTTGCCTATGAGATAATTTTTTTTAAATATATTTTTTTATCTGTTAAGTTGGCAGGGGGCTGTCATACTCTCGCCATTTCAGAACAAGGTAACGTGTTTTTTAGCCATTAAATAATTTTATTAGTAGACTAATCATCTGAGGCAAGCTAGTCTTGAAATTCAGACCACTAAGTCTGTAGTATTTTAATTGTTTCCCAGTTTGTAAAGTAGAGAAAAGCGGTTGCTGGGGCTGTTGGAGATATGAATGAGAGTTCAAATTAACTTAATTGTTCAGCAGTTAAGCTTAAGTGTGCTTAAGATAGGACCCAGATGATAGGAAATAAATATGTACTTTTATCCTTGAGAAATATGTTATGCATGAAACCAGCCTCAGGATTACAGTGGATGTTGGATGTATTATGGATTTGTCCAGTAATGTCCCTTTTCAAGTTTTGTTGCTCCCTGTCTCATCCTTTTACTCTGTTGGCTTTGGTTGCTTTTTGTGTGGGCTGCCAGTTAGTAACACCAGTTGAGTGATAAGCTCAGACCAGGTGAGTGTGGCCCCAAGAACAGTTTATCTGTAACTTTGTTTTTTTTAACAAAGTGTTACACTTGTGTTACACTTTGTACACTTTGTGTTACACTTGCAATTTGGGAGACGAAATGTTAATATTTTCCAAGTACTCTTTCACTTTGTAAACTGATGCCACTAATGCAGTGTGTTAAACAAGTGAACTTTCTTGTGTGTTTTGACAGCTGTCATAGTAAAGATCTATAAAGTATATGCAAATTACATAAAGATTGGCAGAATTGTTATCTGTATTGTCAAGGAACTGGAGCAAAATGCCAGAGGACATGAACAGTGACCATTACACATTAAAGAAAAAAATCCATTGCAAAAGAGTACTGAAAATTCAGAATGTTTGGCATGTACAGACCATACCAGAAGTCTGCAAACTTAATGGAGATTTATGATTCTTGTCCTCATGAAATCTGGCTAATACTATAATCTTGTTCTGTGTGTTGATGAGTAACTGTCTTGAAGTCCTTAGTCTGTAGTGATTCTGTAGTGGGTCTGTAGAGTTTAGTTAAAGAATAGGTATTGTGGGGTTTTTTTTTACTATTTCTTGACATCGGTCTGGTTTGCTACTGCGCATCTTTAAAGGTAAAACCAAGTTATCTTGATAGGCCTGTGCAAACCTCCTGATCAGAAAGACTGAGACATTTTCAGTGTATAGATAGAGATGTTAAAGGCAAAACCTTCCTTTGTTTTCAACACTGACATGAAAAGATGTTGGATCCTTTCCTGGGCAGTTAGCCAGCAGTATTTTTTGCTGTATTCTTAAGAGGATCATCAGTAAGCCTTGCTTCCACAGTGTCACTGGGGTTTTTTGTGTGTGGTTGGTTGGTTGGATTTTTTCCTCTCTTTAGTGACAAACCTAAATTTGGGAGTTTATATTTTATTGTCATAAAAATTCTTGTGTGTCCCTGTGTCAGGTGCTCGGTGGATAATCTGAATTATCTAAGAGTAAAATTNTTATACTTTGTGAGTTTTTAGTTGGTACATCATTTAGTGGCTTATTTGATAGCATTTCTTTTAACAGAAGGCACCAAATTAATAAAACATTTTAATATTAGTAGAATATATATGTAAAAATATAACGTATTAGAATATTTGATATTCTATAAATATAGAAGATAAAACTGCGAAGAAATTTTTGTCTTCATTGTTCCTTGAGCCACAAATTTGAAATTCAGTCAATTTCCTAGTGTGAAAGCTAGGAAGTAAATCCTCATAGTGCAATTTCTTGCTGTTTTGGGGGGGGTTTTGATGTGGGTTCAACTTTTATTATTAGAAGGCTACTTTAACAGTTTCTAACATCAGAACAAGCAGAAGGTTAAGTACCCTCTATTTCGATAGCAAGCTGTGGGTTGGTTTTGATTGTTTTTCGAACTATTGTCAGAATGGACAATTGCTAATGTGGATTATAAATCCTGCATCTGTATTTCCTGTAACAAGGTTTATAACTAAAAACTCTTCAAAAGGGCTTCCAACATATATTAATTTAACAACTTCGTCATAAAGTATGTTTTTCTAGGTTGCTTTGGGGGTTTGCTCATATAGGTAAGGACATGCTCATAATGCTGATCCTCAGAAATAGTTTATTTTATTTTTATATATGATCAATAGAGAGAAAGAGGAGAAAAACCACAGCAACAGTACAGGCCTTTAGTGGGCAGTTCAAAGCACTGTTGGGTTCTGACTCTGAATTTCTGGCCGGACTCCTCCTTTCATTGATTTTGAAGGGAACATGGGAAAATCAAGTTCTTGTATGTGTCCTGTATTCTTAGCATCTTCTCATCTTAAGTAAAAGATATTTCATCAGTTTTTCTTGCACATCTTTCTTAGGTTTCAGATGGAGCTTTGAGATGCTTTGCTTCGTTAGCTGACAGATTCACACGGCGTGGAGTTGACCCAGCCCCATTGGCCAAACATGGATTAACTGAGGAGTTGTTATCTCGCATGGCAGCTGCTGGTGGGACAGCATCAGGACCGTCTTCAGCTTGCAAACCTGGACGGAGTAGCACTGGAGCACCATCTACAGCTGCAGACTCTAAATTAAGTAATCAGGTGTCAACTATTGTAAGCCTGTTGTCAACCCTGTGTAGAGGCTCTCCAGTAGTAACACATGTAAGAAATCCTTTTATGCTACAGCTTTTTGTTTTCATGGGGTTTTTCCCTTTGTGTATTTCAATATGTGTAAGATTTATGTTGCTATTTTATATATAGATATACATA
>VZTN01013253.1:51373-66425 GCA_013400515.1 Erpornis zantholeuca | reverse complement strand
AGTCAACTGGTGGAGAGGATAAACGTTTTCAAAACAGCATTCAGTGAAAATGAGGATGATGAAAGGTAATAATACCAAACCAAGAAAATCCCCTTTGAAATTTTGAAGCAGTGTGGTATCTTTAAAATAATTTAAAAGACAAAGTACCTGTTCTTTCAATTTCAATGGAATAGAAAATTGATCTCAAAAGACAGCATCTAATACTGAAGTAGCAGTTAAAAGTTTTTATTCCTAAGAGTCAATCTATAGAACATCTATTGACAAAATAAAGATGACTTGTTCATCCCTGTGCAGATTGGTATCTTTCTTATTGTGCTGCAACCATGTGACTAGAGCACAGACCATCAGTAGAAATGGCATGCTGAGATAGTTGCCTCAGCTGGATCCTGTTTTCTGAGACACTGCAGAATTTTTTTCTTTGTTTTGTTTTGTGGTAACATAGTAACTGTTCTCTTTCACAGTCGGCCAGCAGTTGCATTAATTCGGAAATTAATAGCAGTATTAGAATCTATTGAACGTCTACCTCTCCACTTGTATGATACACCAGGATCTACGTATAATCTTCAGGTAAATGCACAGTGATAACAACATATCACACTGAGTGGTGCACAACTGAAAGTTATATGTTACACACCTTGTCTGTGAGAATCATATTCTTGTAGGAGTGGATAGAATTAGGTAAAGAACAACCAAATTTTAGCATCTATTTCCTCTAACAGTTAAATGCATGGATGTTCCTCTGCTGTCCCTTTAACACTGTGACGTAAAAGTAAATTTTGATTGAAGAGGTAGTTTTCTTGTTCTTTCTTTTGTCTTCAAGTATCGTTGTCTTTGTATAGGAACATGCCCTCTACAATTACAAGACAACTATTAGTAAGAACAGAGGTTGGGCTTTAAACATTTAAAGGGTCCCATCTAGGGCTGTATTATTTGGTAATACAAGATGCCTTCAGGGTCAGCAGCTTCTTATACAGGAAACTTGGCATTTTGGCTAAAAATATTACCTGTTTTTTCCCAGTTTGTGTGGAGCCTTAGTTTTTTTCTATTTGAAGGCACACTTCAGGATTTTGCAACATGGTAGAGAAGTATAAATATTTATGTTTTCATGTTAAATGTCTAGGAAATAGTTGCAAAAAGTTGCAAAACCACGGTTGCTGTTCAGTATTTTCGAAAATAATTTTCAGTTTCTATGTTATCGCATTTCCTAGTCAACAAATAAAAGCTATGAAGACATAGGAAAAATGAGAAACTGTTAGCTAAATGTGTAATTGACTTACACATTGACTGTCATGGTAAAGAATTGTTTGGTTAATTGAAAACAAGGTACTAGGAATTTACTTTTTAAAGCATTTCATTAGAATACAGTGTTTAAGTTGTGCAACGAAGATACTTGACAGACCACTGACACAGTTGTAGTGATATACACAGTTTTTGTGAATTTCCAAAACCTAAACAGGAAAGCCTGTATTAATCTTTAACTGTTCCTTCAGATATTGACGAGGCGCTTGAGGTTTCGTTTGGAACGTGCCTCAGGGGAGACATCTTTAATAGATCGCACTGGTAGAATGCTGAAGATGGAGCCTTTGGCAACTGTTGAATCTCTAGAACAGTATCTCCTGAAAATGGTGAGCTACCTACCACACACAGAGTTCACAGGGAATGGTTATATTCTGCTTCTTTAATATTTGATTTCTTTTCTCTCATATGTAGGTAGCAAAGCAATGGTACGACTTTGATAGGGCTTCCTTTGTTTTTGTACGTAAACTACGAGAAGGCCAAACATTTGTGTTCAGGCATCAACATGATTTTGATGAAAACGGAATTATTTACTGGATTGGAACAAATGCAAAGTGAGTTTTTCAAAGCTAGATATTTTAAAGTCAGACACAATAAACTATAATCCATAAGGCAGGATGGGGACAAAGAATTCATAATGAAATGAAATCTGTTATTTTCTTAGAAGTGGGAGGTCTTTTAATCAATAGAATTAAGTTTCTTCTGGATTTGCTTAAATAATAGAAAAATATGAATCACTTGTGTTGAGAATTCGTTTGTATGCTTCCCTAAGAAAATGAAGGAGTGGGGAAGTTTGAGTCTTTGTTTTTGCTTGCCATGGTTCTGTTTGGTTTTGTTAGTTTGGGTTTGGTTTTTTTCCCTTTGCTACAGTGTTTTAAAAAAATCAAACAAGCAAAGTGATATCTGGAACATATCTAATTATCTATCTAATTATTTGGTTTGTGATAAACTCAGCTGTTATGCACAATTTACCGTAAATGTCAAATGTTGCTGAAACCATTTTTTAAATTTAAGTAACAATTGAACAGTACATTTCTCTTTTTTAATACAGAACTGCTTATGAGTGGGTAAATCCAGCAGCCTATGGATTAGTAGTGGTTACATCCTCAGAAGGAAGAAATCTGCCTTATGGTCGTTTGGAAGACATCCTGAGCCGTGACAGTTCAGCTCTCAATTGTCACACTAATGATGATAAGAATGCTTGGTTTGCCATAGATCTAGGCCTTTGGGTTGTACCATCAGCCTACACATTACGCCATGCTCGAGGTTATGGACGATCTGCTCTCAGAAATTGGGTTTTCCAGGTATCTAAGGATGGACAGAACTGGACTACTTTGTATACTCATGTTGATGACTGTAGTCTCAATGAACCAGGGTATGTCAGTGTATTTTATCACTTTTCGTAAAACTGAGGCAGTTAAAAATGTACTTGACTGAAGGCTAATTTAATGTGTGCTGTGATTGTAATAATGTATCTATCTAAAGAAGGGGTAGGTGATACAAATTATCAAGGATGGGCTGGAGAAAAAGTCATTCCTAGGTTCTCTGTGTGTTTCACATAATGGCATTTGTGAAATGGCTTTTCTATCACTATAAATTTTGCATTTTATTTTTTGACAAAATCCTAACACCAACACTCATCCAAAGTTTGTCCCTGGTCTTATTAGGTTTATATATCTTGTAATATGCATACATGATCGGCATTATGGTTTTTTTTGCTTAGGTACTAACTTTTTTGGTTTTGCCTTTTCTTTTTTTCTCTCTTACCTGCCAACACGCCTTTCTAACAAACATAAAGGTCTACAGCAACATGGCCTTTAGATCCTCCAAAAGAGGAGAAACAAGGTTGGAGACATGTTAGGATAAAACAGATGGGAAAGAATGCCAGTGGGCAAACACACTACCTCTCCCTGTCTGGATTTGAACTTTATGGCACTGTGAATGGAGTATGTGAAGATCAGTTGGGTAAGAAAAAGAATGCATATATCCTATTTGCTCCTTTAAAATGCTAATGAGCATACAATATGAAAATCAGTGTGAAAAAGAAGGTTAACTTTTGCAGTTGACCTTGCTTAGAAATAAGTTCAAAATTATTCCCCATTCAATACTTTCAAATCTTTTCAATTTACGTTTCTTGTAGGAAAAGCTGCTAAAGAAGCTGAAGCAAATCTGAGAAGGCAGCGACGTCTAGTTCGTTCTCAGGTGTTAAAATACATGGTTCCAGGAGCTCGAGTAATCAGAGGAATTGACTGGAAATGGAGGGATCAGGATGGAAGCCCACAGGGTGAAGGCACTGTTACAGGAGAACTGCATAATGGTGAGCATGAATTGCCTGAATTTATAAATGTCTGTTGCATGATTAGATCATGCAGAATGGGTAGCATTAAAGTATTTATTTTGTAAAGTTGATAAAAGTTTAAATACTTTGGAGGAAAGAAGCTTAAAATACTACAGCTGTTGGCATCAATTTATGAAATTACATTTGAATGCATGAAAAAAATTCTTGCTATAAATGAGACTTTTTAGCAGCTTTGTTTAATTAAAATATTAAACTGTTACTAAAATATGAAAGTGTTATTTAGACATCTGTTACAAATTATATGAAGGTGAGTGATGCAAACTGATAAATTAAGCTTTGAGCCTGCAAAATCTATAATTACCTTCTTCATTTCTTCTAGCTGAGCATTTGCAATATTTTTCTTGACTTTTGTTATATCCTATACCTTTCCTACCTTGCAAGCTTCTTTGGGATCAAGGGTTTTTTTTAGTTAAAACATGAAAATTTATTAACTTAAGGAGCAAAATAAAAACCTGCAACATCCAGAGAAGTCAGTAGTCAGGATGTTAAGTTATTGAAGAAGCTCCAGGGGAGGTGATGATCTTGTCTTGATTTTTCCCTTCTTTTTCCCCTATTTTGAAGTATATAAGACTTGCCTTGTTTCTGAAGCACCTTCAGCCACTCTTAGGTTCATTCCTAGTCCGACTTCAAAGTTTCTTGTAGTTTGTTGAGGTGTCAGCTCTTAAACATGGAGAAATGTCTAAAGTACAATCTCTTAAAATGGTTTGAAACTGAACTTTAATCAAGCTGTTCAGTATAGCTTGTAGGGAAGTCTTCCATCATTTGTATATTTTATCACATGCAACAAATCCATAGCTACATTATAACTTTGAAGATTTTAAGTGTTATTGGTGACTAGTATTCTACCAAATCAGTGGTTTTGTTCCTATGTTCCAGTAAAACTTTCCCATTTAACCATAGGTGGAATTGAGGTTCATTTATCAAGTAGTGATGCCAAACCATCTCATTTGTGTCACAGCTTTCTTTTGTATAGAATTTTGAAAATATTATCTAATTTACTTTTTTTGGTTGTTGCTCACAAGTTTATACAAATTTAGTGTTGTTTTAGGCCTGTAATGATGGAGCAGTATGACTTTGAGTACATAATGTGTACTTAAAATTTGTTCAGATTTAAAACTGCTTGTAATTAATACTTTAGGGAAAGGAACTATACCAAACAAAACCAGTGATTTAGTTATGCTTCGAATAAAATACCAGGTTCAGATATTCATAAAGGGGAAAAAATATGCCGTTGAACTACAGCATGGAGCTTTTTTTTGTATTTGATAAAAAAGGCAAATATATTGTAGAAGAAGAAAAATTCAGATTTACTTCATAACTTTAGCCTTCAAAGGTTTAGTGACATGAAGCTACTCAGCTATAGCTCGTGAAGAAGTAATAAAATCATACAAGAACAACATGATCTAAACCTGCTCATTTGGAGATGAGGTGTCTACTTATCATATCTGAAAACTTAATCCATTTTTAACTACTTTTCCTCCAGAGTGATATTTCTAAATAACAAATTGCCTGTGATCATCTGTTTTGGTCTAGGAGTGGTGATTTTTGGGTATTTGAAGGCTGAAGGTGCATCTGACAGTAATAAAACAAACATTTTACTTCATATTAACTCTCTTCTGTTTTAATAATGAAAAGTATGTGTGTATCTGGACCTGATATTTGTTTTGACTTTGTCTGAGATTGCAGAATCTCTAAGCTTTGGAGATTTCATTTTTGAAGGAAATGTGTACTAATTAAAATAGTTACACTAACATTTGTTGCAGTTAATATATGGGGAGAAATATTAGAAGGGATTTTTTAGGTGACTCTTAGATCGTGTACATATTTAGATGAGTAAAAATAAATCATTTTGTCCCCATTTCTGTCCTAGTTAGCTAAATTTTGCATGTTACCTTCATTATTACAGCTTTATTATATTTAACTGTTAAAAATTTTGCTACTCAAAATAATAATTAATAAAGAAATGAAAGAGTAGCATTGCTTTGGAGGTTTTTTCTATGAAACATATTCTCTTTGCAACCCTGAAATTTTACTTGAAATAGCCCTTACCTGACTGACATAAGACTTTTTTTATGAATAAAGAATGTTTGAGTCGGTGTCACTTACTGAACTAAAAAGCTGTGTATCAATAAATTAATTCTTTCACTTTAAGAAATCTCAAATTACATAGTTTCATAACATGTCTTCTGTTGGGTAAATATGCTTGTCCACAAGCATCCAACAAACAAAAATGTTACTGAATGTCCCTGTAATAATTACAGCTTCTTGATAGATATTAACAAAGTTATGATATGTTTTAATATACATTTCTGTTATTAGAGAATCCAATTTTGATAGATGCTAATAAAATTTTGAGAGATTCTAGTAGGTCAGGTTCCTTCCTGAAGAAAACTTTATTTTTGGCTGGATTGTGTGACCCTGAATATTAAGGCAGCAAGAATGAGCAGCCTCTAAATTGAAAACATTACAAAATACTAGATTGTTTAGATTTAAGTACTTCCTTTTTAATTGGCCTTAAGGGTTTCTTAGTGATTTCATTGATTCAGACATAGAGCCCTTATGAGAAGCTGATCCCACATTGTGGAGCTACTGTCTGACACGCCTCCTATCTGCTTTCTGCTGGATCTCACAAACTCCTGTCCCTTTCCAGGCTGGATTGATGTCACCTGGGATGCTGGTGGCTCTAACTCTTACCGTATGGGCGCAGAAGGAAAGTTTGACCTCAAGCTTGCGCCAGGGTACGACCCTGATTCAGCGGCATCACCCAAACCTGTTTCATCCACTGTTTCAGGCACAACGCAGTCATGGAGCAGCTTGGTGAAAAACAACTGTCCAGACAAGACGACTGCTGCTGCAGGCTCCTCAAGTAGAAAAGGAAGCAGCAGTTCTGTGTGTAGCGTGGCAAGTAGCAGCGACATCAGCTTGGGTTCGACCAAAATGGAGCGGAGATCAGAAAGTGTGTTGGAGCAAAATATAGTTTCAGGCACTGACGTCCATGAACCAATTGTTGTTCTGTCTTCCGCTGATAGCGTGCCTCAGGCTGACATAGGGTCATCTTCCAGTGCGAGCACCAGCACCTTAACAGCGGACATGGGAAACGAAAATGCAGAGAGGAAGTTAGGTCCTGATAACTCAATACGTTCTCCTGGGGAGTCCAGTGCTATATCCATGGGAATCGTTAGTGTAAGCTCTCCTGATGTGAGTTCAGTCTCCGAACTGACTAATAAAGAAGCAGCTTCCCAACGACCTCTAAGTTCTTCAGCAAGTAACAGACTCTCAGTCAGTTCTTTGTTGGCTGCTGGGGCACCCATGAGCTCTAGTGCAAGCGTTCCGAACTTATCATCTCGAGAAACTTCTAGCCTGGAGTCCTTTGTACGAAGAGTGGCAAACATAGCACGTACCAATGCCACAAACAACATGAATTTAAGCCGGAGTAGCAGTGATAACAATACTAATACTTTGGGAAGAAATGTTGTGAGTACTGCAAGTAAGTAAGCTATTTTTATTTTTAGTTGAGGGTTTTGTTGTTCTTTGGCTTTTGTTAAACTTAAATTTGAATTGTGTTGCCCTAACGGAGAAATGTACTTAGAGCAACCTTGACCTTGTGTGTACCTGTAGAACTCTTGAAGGACTCAGAGTTCCTGTCAGCTGAAAAGAGTTACATTGCCATGTGATGTTAGATTACACTGTGGTACCCATCAAATAGAAAGAAATTTGGAATTGACGTCTGTTACATGTTTAAGGGGAGAGTATGGTTTAGACCAAGAAATTGGAAGTCTCGCAACAGTAGCTAATGTCAGGTACTTAGGCTTTCTGATATGTGTAGATTTTGCATATACACCTTGTACATGCCAATTTCTGTTATTTTTCCATCTCCCTCAGGAAGGGCAGTTTTTGCATATTGTGAAGTGTCTGAGCATAGGTGCTAAGAACACAGTACAAAGGAAAAAGAACTACAGTATAATGAAATATTAGCAGATTCCTGATTCTGTCAAGCTGCATAATATAATGTACTCTAATGCTGTGTGTGTTTCCTAGAGATGGTATGATCATTAAGGCTTAGATTCAGTGAACTGTTCAGGGATATTAAATGTAAGCAAGTTTGTAGTTAACAGTGTTTTAAATGACATTATGTGCATGCTTTAACATTTGCATATTCTCAGATTATATGTAGGATCAAGGTATTAGCAAGGTAAGTTGTAAACCTGCTTGGTGCGATTTCACTCTTTTTTGAGTGTGCTCCCATCAAAGTTGTTACTTGTTAGGTATTTTGTGCTCTGATGGTGTGATAGTATTTTAACCAGGGAACTGTATTTCATGGGGTAGGCAAGTGAGAAAAAGTAAAGTTATCCAAGCTAGAAAAAAGGCATATGTTTCTTGTTAAGCTTTCATGCTTGTCATGATTGTTAGTGAAGTTGGTGAAGGGTTGGAGCAGCTGAGGGTTTTTTAGCCTGAAGAAAAGGAGGTTCAGGCAAGACGTTGCTCTCTACAACTGCCTGAAAGGAAGTTGTAGTGAGGTGGGGGGCACCTTCTTTTCTCAGGTAAGAAGTGACAGGGGAGGTTTATATTAGATGCTAGGAAAAAATTTCATCATTGAGACAGTGGTCAGGCACTGGAATGGGTGGCCTGAAGAAGTGGTGGAATCACCGTCCCTAAAAGTGTTCAGAAGTTGTGTAGATGTGGCACCTGGGAATATGGTTTAGGGGTGAACTTGGCAGTGCTGGACTCAGAGGTCTCTTCCAACCTTAACAATTCTATGATTCTATGCTTCCTTATTTAGAAATGTGTTGTTTGCTTTTAGCATTTTTTAATGCTGAGCGTTCTCTTTTTTTGGTTTTTGTTTTTTTTTAAATGTCATTGATTTTTTTTTCACATTCATGTTGTGATACTAGGGATGGGGCAGGAAGTCTTTTGCAACCTGCAATAAAAATGTAAATAACATACTCAAAGAAAGCTTTCCAGTAATTGATCCCCTTTTAGACAGATAGTGGCTCTGGTTCTGAAGTACTTCTGTATTGAGGGGAGAGAAAAGAGACCACCTTTGAAGAACATGGTAAAATACTTCAACAGCATATATAAGATTTCATGAATTTGTGATACCATACAGTGCAAAAGTTAGAAATAAGAATTGGGCAACTTAAAAATTTAATTCTGTGATAAAAATAGTTATACATTATGTTATCCTTCATGTAGGAATTATTTCCATTTATACTTTTTATATGAATAGAAACTATAAATAGTAACTCATGTTCCTAAAAGAAATCAGAGACTAAATTTGAGCAATCTCACCAGAGTTCAATTAGAGCATTGTAAAAAGCTGGATTTAAAAAAAAAATATATTATGGTGGGGGGGTGCGGCTTAGCCTGTTCAGGTTAAAAAACCCCAATCAACCACACTAAAAACCAACCAAACCAAGCAAAAAAAAAACCCCACCATCAAACAAACCATGCACAACAGCCCAGCACCCCAAAAGTCAAGACTGAAATCATTGTTAGTGATATAAGTCTTTCTGGATTTACTGTACTGGTTGCATTGAAAACATCAGTATTTGCCAGAAGCTAGGGTAGATACCTAGGTGGTGTCTAGGGTAGCCAGTTTCAATTTGCTCTTGAATTCAGAGCAAATGGAATGCTGATGCTTAATGGCTTTTTCTGTTTACTGTAACAGGAAAGAGTTTGCTGTCATTAATTAGCAGAGGGTGAAAGATGTGAATACTGAACTTATTTTCAAGCTCTTGAACAACAAAAGAAAAACTCTGTTTTTTCATTTCTATGCTTTCATAGAGAAGACTGTAAGCTTATTAACGACCCTAAATTTAAAATTTGCATTTTCCCTCATTATTATACCATTATTTCCTACCCTCCCTGCGTTGTTCTATTTTTATTTGCAGAATGTTAGGTGTCTTCTTAAGGGGTGGGGATGTATGTAGTAACTGTATGTAACAGAGAAGAAAAGTAGAAACAGTAACATTTATGTTTCACAAAAAGCTGCCAAACGCACTTAGGGGAAGAAGCTTAATTATATCCTTCTTTAAGAGTAGCAAACTTTGGTAATAATAATATGAAACACAGAGGTGTTTGGGGTTTTTTTCAAGAAAACAGTGTCTCAGTTTACATAAGTGGCAATAATGAAAATGTTTATTTTAAAACTGTTACATTTGATAAAGTTTAGAAAAAGTGGATTGAAAAACCTAAGGCTTAAATTCTTGGTATAGATAACTGCTCAAATCTTTCTCTCCAAACTCATGATTAGTCTCCTTATTTAAAGATAAGCATGTGAGAACATGTTTTGCAGAGTGGATCCTAAATATGTAGTTGCACATAGGTATAACTTATACTCAGTTACGTACACTGAAGTTCTTTCTGTTGAGTTTACAGTGAATTTAGTCTTGTTTCAGTTGTTAACTAAAATGCTTTTATTGTTTTATCTGAATGTACAATAAGGTAACTTTTTAGTTGTTGCTTGTTTATTCTGAAAATTACTTATATAAATCATCCTACATAAGTCATACATTTCACGGTACTGTCAATTAAGGCTGGTTGACTGTGATATATTTTAGTAGTTTATATGATATTTCTGATGAACATATATTTTAGAAAAATAACAAGTCAAAGCTGATTTAAGAACCTTAGCAAATGCACAATCATTACAAGTTTCACATTTGTTTTAATATATTCTGTTCCCAATTCACTTCTATATAATTAACTTGTTTGCACTATTTAATATTGTAATTTAGATGTTAAATTTCATTTTAGGCTTAAAGACAGATCACAATGTTGGAGTAACAGGTTTCAGAAATTCTTTATGTATGTTGAAAATGAAATCAAGTAATTTCAGCTTTATAGTGGGATTTTGGGGATTTATTTTATCAAATTATTTGTTTTAAATGTTTGCAAAAGATAAGCTCAGAAGTGGGCATCTATGTTGTAAGGTGCATTTTTGGATTGGGAAACCCTTCCCCTATAGTCTGTTCTTTATTATAAAATAACACACTGATAATTTTTCAACCTCAAATATATTTTTCTACACAGGAGTCATGCATGTAAATTGTATTCTTCAAGTCACCAAATCATTTATTTTATCTTACCATATCTTTATCTATAGCTTCTCCTCTTATGGGTGCCCAAAGTTTTCCTAATCTGACTACAACTGGTACCACATCAACAGTGACCATGTCTACATCCAGTGTTACTAGCAGCAGCAATGTAGCTACAGCAACTACAGTTTTATCTGTTGGTCAGTCGCTTAGTAATACTCTAACTACTAGCCTAACATCAACATCTAGTGAGAGCGATACAGGGCAGGAGGCAGAATATTCTTTATATGGTAAGTTTCATTTTTAAATGAACATAAGCATTAGACTTCCCATTAATGACTTTTCATTTTATCCCATTGTTATGATTTTCTCATAAAGTAGTTTATTTACTGAAAAGTATTTGAAAGTTGAGCTGTTCATATGTTACTAGTTCTGTAAGGCAGTAAGTAAAATAATGTTAACATAGTAGTATTTCCTTATGTTTTCAAATCTTTATTTTCAGCAGTTTCTATCCTATATTACTATTATTTATGGTATAGTTTATCTAGGCACTTGAATATTTTCCCTTGTCAAGTTTAGTTCCTAATGTAGTTTGCATATATGCTTCTAATTACAGTCAAAATGTTATTTTTTGTTGTGTTGTATAGGCATGCTACATGCACAGTCTGATTTACCTTGTATTACTCTGATTGAAAAGCATCCACCATTAGGCACATTGTAGCCTTAAAATAGCTTCCAGGTATCTCAATGTCGTAATAGTAATTGCAAAAAAGTTGGAAAAACCACAGGAATTGACAGGAAGAATGAAATTACATGATTTACAAACAGATCCTGAGTTCTGTGGATGCTATACCTCAGAAACAGACTTTAGGACAGAAGTCACTTTAGGTGTATGAATACAGTGAAAGAAGATTTAGATAACTTGGTCAGTAATGCATACGAATCAAGATGATTAAATGAAGTCAAGAAAAACCTGGGATGGATATGGGAAAATATTTCCTAATGTAAAGTTTATTGAATTGTGAGATGTTCTTGAAAGGAGAGATACTTGATTTATTAAAATATTGTTGGATTAAGATTGTGTTCTATTTTGTTGCTTATTGAAATTGCTTGAAGAATTTCTGGTCATTTCAATGGGTATTGGAATTGAGCTGCTTGGAGGCAGTTGATTAATACACCTCCATATACCACTTCCCTTTACTCTTTTAATTAAGTCTAATTTGTTATTTTGATGGTGTGACAAGTCTTAAAATATGTCACCAGCAACTGAGCAAAAAGAGTGCATTCAAGTATCAATAGGGGTAGTAGCAACAATACAAAGGGTGTTTGGATGGTATAGATAGTTTCTATCTGCATAAAAAAGTGTAGAAGTTCAAAGCCTTATCCCAGTTCACTTGGATTGATGTGAACTTCTTTTCTAGTTTTGGGAGGTTGTTTTTAAGTTTTAGTACTAAGTGAGTAAAATGGAACTTTGCCTTGTTACAGTAATTAATTAGAAATTGAATCTTTAAAATACCACTCTTAAATGTTTAACTTATATGTACTTTATATTGTAAGGTAAGGTCTAAACTACACATTTTTAGTGGCAATTACATCACTCACCTGTTTTTAAATTACTGAGACATAGAAACAGACAATACGTGTTTGTACACCATTTTTTGGTGATCTTTTGTAATCTACAATATGTGTAATTATAAAATATTATAAACAAATGAGAAACAGAGCACTCTTGCTGATCTCTTTTAATTGTGCCAATAGTAAGTGCTTCTATAGTTATGCTGTTGACTAGATCCATGGACTTTTAAACAGGTAAATGCTTTTATCACAGCTTTTATTCCTATTATGCAATAAGCAATGTTTTAGTTTTCTTTTTCTGGTTTAAGTAAGATTTGTTTTTTCACTCTTCCCAATGCTTCTGTTCTTTAAAAATTCTGCTGTAAAAGTTATTCTTGGCATTTGTTCTGTATGTAAATATATATATGTATGTGTGTGTTATAGATTTTCTCGATAGCTGCCGAGCTAGTACTCTGTTGGCAGAGTTAGATGATGATGAGGATCTACCTGAACCAGATGAAGAAGATGATGAAAATGAAGATGATAACCAAGAAGATCAAGAATATGAAGAAGTTATGGTATGGTATAGTTACCATAGATGGTATCTTAATTGATTAACAGGTGCATTAAAAATCTGCAGATTGGGATAAAAATATCTTGTTTCACCTTCTGCACAAAGATACAAAGTTAGGAAAAAACCCAAGCCAGTACTACTTAAGTGAATCTACAATGCAAACAGTAACTTCAGTTTGTAGAATGTTGAATAATTAAAAAAATTATTAAATGGAGTTGTTACTGTTCATGGGAAGCAGCAGAAATAGCTAAAATAGACTTTGTTTGAGACTACAAAGCAAGAAGCAGGTCTAGAAGAGAAAATTTTTCTTTCTTGTGTTCCAGTACTATTCCCTTTGATATACCATGTAATTCTTCTCAATGAGGAGTTGAACAGATTAAAAGCTTGTAGAAAATTCGTAAGCTATTAGTGGTTGTTAAAACTTATTGAAAACTAGATTTTTTCCCCCACCAAAATAGTTTTAGTATTTTGATATTTTATTTAACCTCTGGATAAAATGTGTATACGTTATGTATCAATATATGTATACACTTTGGAAAAATGTACTTCTTGTTTTCAAAAAACATAATGATTTTGTTTTGACATCACTGGATATATTTAAACTTCTGGTATTACAAAGTTCATGGAATACACAAAACATCTACACCAAGTTTCCTGGTCTACAGTACTCTCTATTTTCTTATGTTCTGGTGCTTCATGGAAAGTTTAATTCTTTCCAGAAACTATAAATACACCTGTTTTAAGGTTAGTCTGTTTATGTTGATTTCTGTGGATTTGATAATTTTGATTCCTGCTTGACCAGTTAAGTGGAACTGTTATATGCCAGCTTTGATTTATTTTATGTTGATTTTATAGAGAAAATTAACATAATGAAGAGATAATGAGGGAGGTTGACAAGAACCACAGTGGGTCTTCTGGTCCAACCTCCCTGCTCAAGCAGGGTCATCCTAGAGGACATGGCATAGGATTGTGTCTTGACTGTTCTTGAGTATCTTCAGTAAGGGAGACTCCACTATCTCTCTGGGCAACCTGTCTCAGTGTGTGATCACTCACACAGTAAAGTTCTTCCTCATGTTCAGGTGGAACTTCCTGTGCATCAGTTTCTGTCTCTTGTCCTATNCTTCTGGTCCAACCTCCCTGCTCAAGCAGGGTCATCCTAGAGGACATGGCATAGGATTGTGTCTTGACTGTTCTTGAGTATCTTCAGTAAGGGAGACTCCACTATCTCTCTGGGCAACCTGTCTCAGTGTGTGATCACTCACACAGTAAAGTTCTTCCTCATGTTCAGGTGGAACTTCCTGTGCATCAGTTTCTGTCTCTTGTCCTATTGCTTGGCACCACTGAGAAGAGCCCAGATCCATTGTCTTGACACCCTCCCTTTAGATACTGACAGACACTGATGAGGTCCCCTCCCAGTTGCCTCTTCTTGTGGCTGAACATGCCATAGGGTTAAAATGTTTCTAAAATCATGGAATAGATCCAGGGTGGGGAGAAGGGTGATGGAAAGAAAGGGTGAAGTCTGGATAGGCCATGGGAAAGAAAACCAAAGCTGGGTAGGCCTGGAACAGGTGTTTGGGATTTGTCTTTACCAGATCATGTGAAACTGTACCTGTATAAGCAACGTGATAAATGATATGATTACTTAACAATAAAATAATTATTGTTTAATCAAGAATCATGACAAATGAACGATAATCATGGGAATGTTGCTGGGAAGGGGGTCTAGAAAATAATGGTTGAATAAAATCAATGTATACAATAGAACAATATAAGTTTAATGATTGAAATATAGTTATATAACAGTTATGTAATTAAAAGGTATAACAACTTGTCCCCCGTGAACTCATAGTGGAGTTTGATTTGGGTCTGTGTACCCCTGACTCCCAGAGCTCTCAATAAAAGCACTTGCATATAATCACACTGTGATTAGGGGTTTTCTATGCTAACAAACAGGCCCAGCTCCCCCAGGCTTTCCTCATAAGAGAGGTGCTCCAGTCCCTTTGTCATATTTGTAGCTTTGGCTAGGCCCTCTCCAGGAGGTCCATGTCTCTCCTAACTGAGAAGCCCAGAACTGGACACAGCACTCCAGATGCAGCCTTACCAGAGCTGAGTAGAGTTTAGTTTGTGACTGCTGTATTCATGAACTTACAATTTTTTATTCAAAATACTCTCTTTAGGAGAACTGGAAAAAACAACTAGAGGTTTTGGTTTTTTTTGGTTTTTTTTTTTTTT
>VZTN01013253.1:12036-50035 GCA_013400515.1 Erpornis zantholeuca | reverse complement strand
TCAAGAATCATGACAAATGAACGATAATCATGGGAATGTTGCTGGGAAGGGGGTCTAGAAAATAATGGTTGAATAAAATCAATGTATACAATAGAACAATATAAGTTTAATGATTGAAATATAGTTATATAACAGTTATGTAATTAAAAGGTATAACAACTTGTCCCCCGTGAACTCATAGTGGAGTTTGATTTGGGTCTGTGTACCCCTGACTCCCAGAGCTCTCAATAAAAGCACTTGCATATAATCACACTGTGATTAGGGGTTTTCTATGCTAACAAACAGGCCCAGCTCCCCCAGGCTTTCCTCATAAGAGAGGTGCTCCAGTCCCTTTGTCATATTTGTAGCTTTGGCTAGGCCCTCTCCAGGAGGTCCATGTCTCTCCTAACTGAGAAGCCCAGAACTGGACACAGCACTCCAGATGCAGCCTTACCAGAGCTGAGTAGAGTTTAGTTTGTGACTGCTGTATTCATGAACTTACAATTTTTTATTCAAAATACTCTCTTTAGGAGAACTGGAAAAAACAACTAGAGGTTTTGGTTTTTTTTGGTTTTTTTTTTTTTTCAGGAAGAAGAGGAGTATGAAACCAAAGGAGGCCGTAGAAGAACATGGGATGATGATTATGTATTGAAACGGCAGTTTTCTGCTTTGGTTCCTGCTTTTGACCCAAGACCTGGTCGTACTAATGTGCAACAGACAACTGACCTAGAAATCCCTCCACCAGGTATGCTGACAAGATATGTGATGCTTAATCTGACTTTAGGATGGAGATTCGCTGTTAAGGGCCCATTGGATCTGGGGATCCTATCACTATTAACCAGTACAACATGCTCTTGTGGTGAGTGGCTTTTCTCTGTTTGAATGAGAGTTTCATCTACCTCTGCAGATCTAAGCGTTATTGAGGGAAAAGTAATTTAAATGCTGTGTAAAATAAGCAAATGTAGGAATTAAACTGGGATGATCTCTTACCATGATAAATGATAAAATCTCATGGTATGATAAAAATGTGATAAATATCTTGATATGTCTGGTTCTACCACAGGAACTTAACTATGTTAAAGCTACCCAGAATAGCTTTGATTGGAGAGGGTGTGCTGAAAGAGTGCAAAGCCAAAGCAGAGGAAAGGTAACACAGTGATGGAGCAGTGTGAACTATCAGCTGCACAGCACCTGATCTTGCTCTTTGGTTCCTTAGTTCATTCTTGTTCAGCACTGTGGATGTACTCAATGTTCATGACAGAGAGGACAAAGTAGGTTTTGGCATATATGGAAATAAGCCACTGCTTATTTTAAAGAACCGAAATGAAAATACTGTGTATGAAAAGAAGAATGCATGTGCTGTGATAATATCTAAGGAGATGTTACCAAGATGTAGGGATCAATAGGGATTTCAGTAATTCCTGTTAATTTTACTCCCATAAAGAAATGCATCAATCATAATTTAGTTTATAAGTTAGAACTCAGTCTCATCTCTTCAGCATGTGTGCGGTAAGTCATTACACTTTCTTATTGAACCATGTTATTGATGTTTAAGCCACCTTGTCATGTATTATATATTTTGTATTAAGGGTTCTCAAATGATTTTTGCAGGTACACCTCATTCAGAACTCTTGGAAGAGGTTGAGTGCATGCCTTCGCCACGTTTAGCACTTACCTTGAAAGTTTCAGGTCTTGGAACGACTCGAGAAGTAGAACTGCCCCTAACGAACTTTCGATCTACCATCTTTTACTATGTACAGAAATTGTTACAGCTTTCCTGTAATGGCAGTGTGAAATCTGACAAACTTAGACGTATTTGGGAGCCAACATACACGTAAGCTCACCAGTTCAGTATTCTGTGTAGAGAACACTGTGACTGATTGGGAAATGGATGGAAAACAATGTTAATTTTTTAACTCTTCCTCTGTAATAAGCAATGCTAGAATTAGATTTTTTTTATGTTTATGTCAGGATGTTATTGCTGGTTTTAAAACTACTGCTGTGCCTGCAAAAGCAAAGAGAAAAACCATAACCTTTAGGGATCTGCTTGGGAAAATCCTACAGGGTTATAGTCCTAGTGAAAAGAGAAGTCCAGGAGAGTTGATTGATTTTTTTTTTTCAAGAATCACATTCTCCGGACTCAAGAACAGTCCATCCTAATATGTAGGAAGTAGGGCTGAGTCAGTAGGAGACCTGCATGGATGAACAAAAAAGCATGAGAGGGAAGCATGCAAGGAGTGGAAGTCAGGTCTAGGAGGAATCCTAGCTGTTCCAGTGTGAAAGTGTAGAGCATTAGGAAAACCAGAGTACATCTGTAGTTGAATCTGGTGAGATGTGAATGGCAAAAGGTTAGTCAACACTCACTCGACATATAAGTCCATAGGACCCAGTGGAATGTACCCAGAGGAGCTGGCCACTGATTATTATCTTTGGAATGTCATGAGGATTGGGAGATACTTCCAAGGACTGGAGAAAAAGAAGTGTCATCCCTGCCTCCCACAAAAGCAGGAAGGATCTAGGCAACTACAAACTGGTTACTCTTTTCATCCCTCAAAAGGTCATGGAGGTAGTCCTGGAAGCCATTTTCAAACAATGAAGGATAAGGAGGTGATGGGAAGTATGTGGCATGGATTTGTGATAAGAAAATCATGCTTAACCAGCCTTACAGCTTTCTAATATATGCCTGGCTCAGTGGATGAGAGGAAAGCAGCAGAGTTTATTTTCCTCGACTTTAGGAACACTTTCAACACTTTCTTTCTCACTGACAAACTTAGGAAGCATGGACTAGATAGTGTCTGAAAAACCTCTGAACTGTCAGGCTCAGATGGTTGTGGTCCTTGGGGTAAAGGTCAGCTGGTGTACCCCAAGGGTTGATACTGGGTCCAGGACAGTTTAAACATCTACATTAGTGGACTGTATGATGGAACAGAGCAGACCATCAGCTTGCAGGCAAAACAAAACTGGGGAGGAGCCACTGTTGGACCAGACGAATGTGCTGGCCTTCCAAGAGACCTCATCATGCTGGAGAAATGGGGAGACAGGAGCTTTGTGATATTTCACAATGGGAGATGTGAAATCTATCAGCTGGGGAAAAATCTGCATGTGCTGGTTCAGGCTGGGGGTCAGCTGGCTGGAACGGAGGTTGTTGAAAAAGGCCCTGGGGTTCCAGGTGGACAAGCTGAGCATGAGCCAGCTATGGACCCCAATAGCAAAGATCAGCAGCACCCTGGGCTGCATTAGGAAGGTTGAGTGAGGTGATCTCCCCCATCTGCTCAGCACTGGTGAAACACACCCTCAGTGCTATATCCCAGTTCAGGGCTCCTCAGTTACCAGACAGACATGGACACGAGTGAGTCTAGCAAGGGGCTGCTAGGATGATTAAAAGGCTTATTGCTTCTGTCATACAAAAAAGATTCTGAGAGATCTGGGTCTGTCTAGCCTGGAGGAAAAAAGACTTGTGGGCTCTTACCAATGTGTATGAATATCTGATGGGAGGGTATAGGGAAGCCAGAGTATGGATTTTCTTTGTTGTGACATGTGAAAGGACAAGCTAAAAAAGCTCAAATTGAAATACAGGAATTTCTATTTAAGCATAATATTTGAGGGCCCTTCCAACCTCAACTATTCTCTTGATGTTAATTTGACCTTACTAGGTTTACAGTAATAGACAGAAATTATAAGACTATATGATGGTGTTTTCCATTTACTACCCCAAATGTAACTTCTATCGTTCTAGAAGAATAATGCCTATGAAAGCAACAAATGCAACAAGGAAGGGTGCAGTATTTTTAACTATATTTCAGATTTCATCAGTGCATATATGTTGCACCTATTTTATGAGTTGCCTTCTGTCAAAAATTGCATGCTGTAACAAACTGTTTTCTAGTTAGAAAACATGAGAAATAGTTGTAAATGTGCGTATTTTCTAAGTTAATGCACGGCAAGCTTCCCTAGGACTTAAAAATTTTAAAGAGTTGGTGAAGTGTAGTGAAGAATCTAAAGATGGCTTGGGAAATTGGCACAATGAAGGTTGTTGAAACATAAATTAAATACTTTGCAAGAGAAGTACCAACATCAAGAAAATAGAGCTTTAGAACTTTGCTGCCTCAGGGTATCCCAGATGTTCTGTGCAGCAAAGAGCAGCTGCTGTTGCTGTTTTACATCATATTATCTAAATGTCACTGTATCTAACAAGTCAATGTATAACCTCAGAATTTAGAGGATGTGCTATGAGTATGAAATACTAACTTATTGTTTTGGTGTCTAGAATCATGTACAGAGAAATGAAGGATTCTGATAAAGAAAAAGAAAGTGGAAAAATGGTAAGGCCTACTTCTGTGCCGTTGTGTTTTATGGCTGTTTTAATAAAAGCAAAAGAAATCTTACTGCAGTTTTTGAAATGCTACATTAAAAAAAACTAACAGTTTTCAGTTACTTAAAGAATATTAGTGAGTATATTTGTAAATGCATGCTCCTTTAAGAAAGACATTATATATTGCATGTGAAATCTTAAAGACTTTACAATCAGGAAAAACCAACATTTGGTGGTTCCTGTTGTAGGGTTGCTGGTCAGTAGAGCATGTGGAGCAGTACCTTGGCACTGATGAATTACCAAAGAATGACTTGATAACCTACCTGCAGAAGAATGCAGACTCAGCTTTCCTGCGCCACTGGAAATTAACCGGCACTAATAAAAGTATTAGGAAAAACAGAAATTGTTCCCAGCTCATAGCTGCATACAAGGTATATGTCTGCATCCAAACTTTTTTTTATTATGAATGGCTGTGTGCTTTGTTTTGCAGCTTCAAAGATTCTTGTGGAGGGAGAGCCATGGTATTTATAGGAAAGTTGAATGTTCAAAAGCCAATATCAAGTTTAGGTTTTGCTGCTCTTGCATTTTTATTTTAACGTCTTCTGTTAAATGCGGTTGTGTTAAAATGCACTTGAATCATGATTTGCACCATGCGCAATTTGATTAATTGTTAAGTTTGAACGCAGTAACCATTTTGATTTTTTCAAATCATCAACTTGGAATGCAGTCCTAGACACAGCAACACACAGTGTTTTCATTCGTAATAATTTTTTTTACAGGATTTTTGTGAACATGGATCAAAATCTGGATTGAGTCAAGGGGCCATTTCTACTCTTCAAAATTCTGATATCCTTAGTTTGGCCAAGGAACAACCTCAGGCCAAAGCTGGCAGTGGGCAGAACTCCTGTGGAGTAGAAGATGTACTGCAGTTACTTAGAATTTTGTATATAGTTGCCAGTGACCCTTACACAGCACGGACTTCTCAAGAAGGTAACTTAGTTATTTTACAGATCTTCTGAAATATTTTAATTAAAACAAAATAAAGAAAAACTTTTCTCTTGATTATTTTCAGAAGGAGATGAGCATCCTCAGTTTAACTTTCCACCAGATGAATTCACAAGTAAAAAAATTACTACGAAGATTCTGCAACAGATTGAGGTATTACACTAATACGTTATATGTAGTGTATATATGTAATATTGTTTTATGACTCTATTATTCTCTTCCTTACCTTGACTGTTTGAAATTACTCATTTTTTGCCATTTTTGAATTGTTTCATACATATTTTCTTTCTTATACTTTGGGTGAGTAAATTCTGTAAGAACAGGCTAGTCTGAATAAAAACATGCATGTTTTTATTTGTACAAAGCATACAAAAATACATACTTGATATATTTTGGTTATGAATAATAATAATCTTTATTCTGTACCAGACATCAGTGTTACAATGTAGTGTGTCTCTGTCTGCCTAGTGATAATATAAAAAAGGCAATTTATTATGTTAGGTTCACAGACATTTTATTACTCATACATTCTACATAAAGCTTTCAAAAATAGCATTTAGAAAACATCTTATTGGTACCAGTTTAGTTAGATACATTAAAAAGAAAACTTTAAGATGCAGTTCTTCAGTAGAACTACATTTTCTTCAACAAAGATTAAAGAAGATTCTCATCTTAATTAACCCTTGTGTGCTTTTTGAGGTTCGGGGGTTTTTTTACAGTCATATTGTCCTCATTATTTGTTTTTAAAAAAGTTTCAGTTTTTTGTGTTCTTTCAAAGACTGTTCTGGCACCGTGAACAACCTTGTAGTTATAATTTCTGTAGTATAGTTTATTAAAATTGTATTTCAGAAGGGACTATAGTAATATTTCAAGGAGATACCTTTTCTACCACCAAGTTTCTTTCATGTCTTCTGGTATTGAAAAGGTAATATCTAATTTCTTCTGGGCAAAACTCAGGAGTATTTCTCTCCATGTAATTGGATACTTAGATCTCCCCACAGTACTTTGAGTAGTGTATATCCCAGAAATTTACTACTGCTTTTAGTGTCTGTGTCGAAGCACCGTGTGTCCACTCTTAAGTCCTAGAAAGTTTATGAACTTAGAATTACAGAATATGCTGAGTTGGAAGGGATCCATCAGGATCATCGAGTCCAACTCCTGGATCTGTGCAGGACATCCCAAGAGTCACAGCATGTGCCTGAGAGCATTGTCTAGATGCTTCTTGAACCCTGTCAGGCTTGGTGACCTGTTTACCCACCCTCTTGGTAAACCATCTTTTCCCTATATCTACCCTTAACCTCCCCTGACACAGCTTCAGGCCATTCCCTTGGGTCTTGTCACTGTCACCACAGAGAAGAGATCAGTGCCTGCCCCTTCTCTTCCGCTCACAAGGAAGTTGTAACTGCAATGAGGGCTCTCCTCAGTCTTCTCCAGGCTGAACAGACTGAGTGAGCTCAGCTGCTCCTCGTACAGCTTCTATATTGATAGCATTTAAAAGGGGAAAAAAAATCTCAGTTGCTGAGAAGAAAGAAACTTAATCAAGCATAGGTAAGAACTCTGTACTTGGGTGTGCTTGCTGTGTATGTACTTAGTTACAAACCTGTTGGGACCACCTAGGTCAAATATTATTAACACTTTTTTTCCCCCCCCGTCTATTAAACTACAGGAGCCTTTGGCACTAGCAAGTGGAGCTTTGCCAGACTGGTGTGAGCAACTAACAAGCAAGTGTCCTTTCTTAATTCCATTTGAAACAAGACAGTTGTACTTCACATGTACAGCATTTGGAGCATCAAGGTAAAAGAAAAAAATTAAAAGAAGTATGACTGCTTCCTTTTCATTTTTTACATATAATAGTTTCTAAATTGTTGATTTCCAGAAGGACCTTAATCCTAATGAGACAAATTTTGCTTGTCAAATCTGAATAATTTTGGATAATAGAAGGAAGAAGATGGAAAAAGCTCAGAATGACAAGAAACTTCATTTTCTAACTTTAGCTGAAGATTTGCTTGTGTCCTTATAGCAAGGTTATCCCATTGGCTGATTTGTCTGGGTTGCAGTTCATTGCATAAAGGACTGCAAAATAGAAAACATTTGGAGAATCATATGAAATAAATGTTTTTTGAAAACATACACCTAATTATAAACATTTTTATGGTCCAGCAACTGTTTTGAGATTGTTTTGGTTCATTTATTTTTAATTCACTAATATTTTAACAAAACAGAAAAAAAAAATCTGAGAATAATATGCTATTTTGAAAGTTACTGTTAGCTGCATAATGAAACTGTAACAAAATAAGACTTTAAAACATTTAAGGGTACCCTCTAGAGTGCTTTGTTACCTAGGACTCATTAATATTTTGATTGCAGCAGTCATTACCTCGAGAGTATGTAGACAGAGTAAACTTTTTTGCTGGTATACATTTTGTAATGGGAAGGAAGAATTAGTTTTTGGGGGTTTTCTGTTGCTACGCTTTGATTGCCAACACAAAGGGTAGAGAGAGAGTTGCCGAAATTACTGTTTTGTCTAATATGCAGTAGAAATGTCTCATGAAAAATATAAAATTAGGTATTTAAAAAGAAAGAAAAAGGAAGAGAAGAAAAGGTATTATATTGCAAGACATCCATTTAAATCTTTTTATTGTATAAAAATTATAACTTTTACAGAAAAATGGCCCATGTGTTGAGGTCTTTTTGTTTTGTTTTGGAAAAAGGTATTTTTTAGAAAAGCTGCATTTTAAAGAGATCCCTCAGGAAACATTGCATGTTATTGACTTTGTAAGTAAAGAGCTTTCTTAAGCTCTTAAAATATTGGTAGTAGTTCTTAAACCTCATCTGTTCTGTATGAACTGTAGGTGTGTACACTCTCTATCTTTGTGTATCAAGACACTTGGCTATATTTGCAAAACAATCAGCAGACAGTAGCTTTGTAGATAGTTTATTGCTGCATAGATGATAATACATAGAAAAATTTGGAAATCTGGCTTTGTATAAGTACTGCTATTAAAGGCAGCTGTTCTTCCTTCTGATATGGGTCTATATTTGTCTATGATTGCCCTTGAACTTTGGTTCTGTGTTGCACTAAGAAGTGTGTAAGTAAATAAATCTGCAAAACTTGGTCAGTATCAATGGGGTGATGTGCAACTGCCTTACAGTATATAATGAAAGGTGTAATATGTGTCTGTTTTATAAACAGTTTTGAGAATTTGTGATTAAAAGTTCAACAGTAAATGCTACCTTTTGTTCTTTCCCCTGTAATGTGAAAACTATAAGAATTTGGATCAAGAATTGTATATTTTCATTGGTGTGATCATCAGAAGATGGCACTTACATTAGAAATTATTTAGTTTTCTAACTTCATAAAATATGAAGCAGCCCATATTTTAGGGCGTTTCAGGCTGATAAATAGTTTGGTTTATACTTAAAAAAAACTTAGGAGGCAATTAGTACTTAACAAGTCACTTTTTGTTGGTGACTACTTTGAAGTTTTCATGCTGGTAGACATGGAAGTTTTATGTCACTGGTGTTTGGTTTTTTTCAGAGCAATTGTATGGCTGCAGAACAGACGTGAAGCCACTGTTGAACGGACAAGGACCACGAGCACAGTGCGACGTGATGACCCAGGAGAATTCAGAGTTGGACGTCTCAAACATGAAAGAGTAAAAGTTCCGCGAGGTGAATCCTTGATGGAATGGGCAGAAAATGTCATGCAGATTCATGCAGACAGAAAATCTGTTCTAGAGGTAAAGCATATCTGCCTAGCAAAGCGAGGTTAGATAGCTGTTTCTAATGTACTGGGACAGGATATTGCATATCCTGTTCCATAACCAATGCTGAACATTTCACTAGGATTTTCTTTTGCTATTAACTTTCCTTGTGTTTTTCTAGGTTGAGTTTTTAGGGGAGGAAGGAACAGGCCTGGGTCCTACCTTGGAATTTTATGCATTGGTGGCAGCAGAATTTCAGAGGACAGATTTGGGAGCTTGGCTTTGTGATGATGATTTTCCAGATGATGAGTCTCGTCAGGTATATTTTAATTTGCATTTTAAACTGAGTACTTGTGTAAAAAAAAAAAAGAAAAATGAGCTACACATACATGTTCATAGAGCAGCTAGTCTTCTTGGTCAAGAATGACCACTCTGGTTGACAGCTTGTATTTTTAATTTTTCTCTTTTTAACAGAGCAGTAGAGTATAATAACTTAGGCAGTGCAGATATATAATTAAATTCACCTTTAACCATGTCTGCTTTTTTTGTCTGTCTCTCCACTCAGGTTGATATTGGTGGTGGATTGAAACCGCCTGGCTACTATGTACAGAGATCATGTGGACTGTTTACAGCACCATTCCCACAAGATAGTGATGAACTTGAAAGAATAACCAAACTCTTCCATTTCCTTGGAATTTTCTTGGCTAAATGCATTCAGGATAATAGACTTGTGGATTTACCCATTTCTAAGCCTTTTTTTAAACTCATGTGTATGGGGGACATTAAAAGTAACATGAGTAAGTTGATATATGAATCACGGGGTGACAGAGACTTGCACTGTACTGAAAGTCAGTCAGAGGCTTCTACAGAAGAAGGGCATGATTCCTTGTCAGTAGGAAGTTTGGAAGAAGACTCCAAATCAGAATTTATTCTTGATCCACCAAAACCTAAGCCTCCTGCCTGGTTTAATGGAATTTTGACATGGGAAGACTTTGAATTAGTTAACCCACATAGAGCTAGGTTTCTAAAAGAAATTAAGGACCTTGCAATTAAAAGACGTCAAATTTTAAGCAACAAAAATCTGTCAGAAGATGAAAAGAACACAAAACTGCAGGAATTAATGCTGAAGAATCCATCAGGTTCGGGGCCTCCTCTTAGCATAGAGGATTTGGGGTAAGAGTTTTCATATTTATTTATAGATATGCAAACGGTGTTGTGTTAGAGACAGAAGTCAACACATAATTAAAAATGAAGATTTTTTTAGTTTTAAATAGCATCATTGCAAGGGGGAATCCATAGAGATGCAGCCATATTCTTTTTCCTTGGTTTGAGGATTTTCTCTTCTCACTTGCTCAGTTTCCTAATCTTAAGTGTGGCTACGCTGCAGTGATGTATGACTCTAGAACATAAATATTTGTAAACATGAAGACTTGTAAAATCATACCTTTAAAAAAAGGGTGATTCAGTAATTTCCATGCTATGGTAACTTGAAATTTATCAAGATTTTTGGAGAGCTTTTAAAGATTGACATTTCAGATTGTGTTCCTAGTGCAGTGTTTGAATCCATGTTACACAGAGCATATGTTGACTTTTAGCAAATGTAAAAGACAAAGTACCGTTACCTGTGTAAACCCATGTCAAGATGTCATCCTCCCTAGTTTTAAATATTTCCTCTGAAACAATAGTTTTTCTACCATTAATATTATGGTATTATGGGTTATTTATTATAATCATATTGTACCACAAAAATTACATAGTGTTAGAGTTCAGTAATTGCTTATGGCCTTGGAATCACAGACTGTCCTGAGCTGGAAGGAACCCCCAAGGATCAACCTGCACAGGACTGTCCCTGAGAGTCACACCATGGGCCTGAGAGCACTCTCCAAATGCTTCTTGAACTGTGTCAGGCTGTGTTGACCACTTCCTTGGAGACCTTCTTCCAGTGCCAAACCATCCTCTGGGGGAACATCTTTTTTTTAATACTCAGTTTAGACCTTCCCTGACACAACTTGAGGCCATTGCCTCAGATTCTGTCACTGGGCACCACAGAGAAGAGATAGTGCCTGTACCTCCTCTTCCCCTCAAGAGGAACTTGAGTGAGGTCTCCCCTCAGTCTACTCCACACTGAACACACCAAGTGACCTCAGCCACTTGTATGGCTTCTTCTCTAGACCCTTCCCTATCTTTGTAGCCCTCCTATCAGTATCTGTAATAGCTTTATATCCTTAAAGGGCTTGTGGACTTTAGCCTGGCTTGTTATGGAGAGAAGGCAAGTAACACCATTGAAGGGTCTAAATGCCTAAAAGGTTAAGTGGCTCTGTAATTGTTATTGCTGGAAATTAATGGAAATTATTTTTCTGAATTTGTGAACTAAATTAAATGATTTGAGTAGTTTTGAAGGTGAGAGCTTAAAGATATCCAAATTTATGAAATTTTCAATGGTTATCAAATCCACATAAATAGAGGGTGAGTATATGCATTTGCATGCCATATGTTTGCAACACGTATTGACTGTGTAGTCCATTTCTGTTTGTAGTTCTGTACTTTTGTATATACATGAACAGTGGTACAAAGTGATCCACAATGGTTTGAAATCTAGTGAGGTGCTTTTGGGTGTGACAGGTTGTAAATCTGGTGTATTTACAAAAGCAGTAGCCGACTTTGCAATTAACTACCTTTGTATTTTGAAGTTTAAATTTTCAGTTTTGCCCTTCATCCAAAGTATATGGGTTTACAGCTGTGGATCTCAAACCAGGTGGTGAAGATGAGGTAAGGAAACAACCTACTTTTACAATTTAACCAGCCGTTAAATTTTTATTGTCTCAACAATAACTTTAATGACCAGTGAATTCTTACACTATTTATCTACTGTCTCTGCAGACTGTAACAATGGATAATGCAGAGGAGTATGTAGATCTCATGTTTGACTTCTGCATGCATACTGGTATACAGAAACAAATGGAGGCCTTCAGAGGTAATTGTAAATATAACAACATATAAGAATTTAGATGGAATAATGGATGTTTAGGGTGTACTGGTTTAAAGTGGTGGCATAGAATGGCTTTCAAAAATAAACCTTTTACTTTTACCTTTTACATTACTTACGAATGGAATAGGTAAAATACTAATTTCAGAATACCTTTGCATTAGTTATGCTGTTTTTAATCATGAAGAAGTTCCATTTACCTTCACTAAGAAGCTATTGATTGATTCTGGTTTGACTAAAATAACTCTTAAATGCTAACATTATTTTATAAACATTATTTGGACCCATGTTTATAACTGTATCTTGTGTAAATTAAAGATGGCTTCAACAGAGTCTTTCCAATGGAGAAGCTGAGTTCCTTCAGCCATGAAGAGGTTCAGATGATTCTTTGTGGAAATCAATCACCTTCTTGGGCAGCTGAGGATATCATCAATTACACCGAACCCAAACTGGGATATACAAGAGATAGGTACTTTTATTCCGAGTTATTTTAAAAATTGTAGCTAAAAGATAATGTTAAGTGTCAGAATGTCCAGAATGTTCATTAGATGAAGATGCCAAATTGGATGAAACTAGTGGTTTCTGAAGAGCAGGTGATTGTCTAAACCTGCATGAAATAGCCATGTATTACAACACATAGGTTAGAAGGTCCTTGGTAGTTTTGTGATGAGAGAAAATTAAAAAATTCTTCAAACACAAGTAACTAGTGAAAATATAATGCCAGCTAATACAGATTACTAAAAATAGAATTTTTAGAGTTTTTATTCTCATGTTTGATAGTAGTTATAATTTTTTTCCAGATGTATAGTTGTTACTTTGCCTGTATTTCTTATTTCTTTCTCTTGAAGTGTAGTTAAAAAGACAAACGTATGTATACAGGGGACAAATATACTTACTGGTTGGCTATCAAGACGCGGTCTTGATGTTTTTGGTTTTGTTATTTGTTTTTGTTGCTTGTCATGTTTGGTAGCAGTAACATACAAATTACTTCTGGAACTGTGTTAGAATAAGCCTGCTGAAATGTTTGAGCTCTGCTTCTCTACCCAGTCATATGCATTCAAAGGCAAGATACCTAAATAACACCCCAAGATGTGTATGTACCTACATTTTTTTGTGGAACACTCTGCAAGAAGATTAAAGACTATTTGTCTGGATTTTAAGATGTTTTATTCTGAATACTCAACAGGCCCTAGAGTCTTACAATGTTTGCTTAAAGGTGACTAAAGACTGTAATTGTACTGTGCCAAGTTAAGAGAAATTAAACAAACATCCACGCTCTCCTGTAGTGTTGTCAGAACTAATTATTCTACTTTATTTTAAGCCCTGGATTCCTTCGATTTGTGAGAGTCTTGTGTGGTATGTCTTCGGATGAGAGGAAGGCTTTTCTCCAGTTCACCACTGGTTGTTCGACACTCCCACCAGGAGGGCTGGCAAACCTCCATCCCCGGCTCACTGTTGTGCGCAAGGTACAGTCTCTCTGGTCACCCTTTGGACCAGCTGCTTTGGCTTTGCAATGCCAGACTTTCTATGTTAACAATGGTGATTTTAATTTTACGTTTTTAGTTTATGGCACTACACTAAGGTTTTGGTACTAACCTCTTGTTTCAGGTCTGTTCTCTGATATAATATATATATATATATATATAGAGTATATTTTCATATATAATTCATATATTTAAATATCAAAGTATTAATGTACAAATAAAGCAAGGGTATTTATAAATTGGCCTGTAGCTTTGCTGATGCTACTGTTTCTTGACAACTGGTGTTATGTATACAGCAAGTGCCATGAATTACAGGACTTTACAACTTTTAACTTCCATACTGAATGCTATGAACAACTGCAGTAAACATTCTTTTTTTTCCTCAGGTTGATGCTACAGATGCAAGTTATCCATCTGTGAATACATGTGTGCATTACCTAAAGTTGCCTGAGTATTCTTCTGAGGAGATTATGAGGGAGCGTCTGCTAGCTGCTACCATGGAGAAAGGCTTCCATCTCAACTGAGCCGCTGACTGCAGCCTGGGACATGGAAGTGTTTTTTGATACTAGCGAAGCCTCTTGTGTTTGTGTGCAAAAAATACGATCTCCACGCTGTGCTCTGACGAGACTTGCCTTTTTTTCACCTGTGAGGCTTTAGGAAAATGTGGAATGTTTGTTAGCTGCTAATGACAAAATAAATCCTTGTAACTACACAGCCAGCAAGAAATTGGCAGAGAACACTGTGTGATGCTTCAAGGGCTTGCACAACTGGAAATTAAGGTGTTTCTGTTTGACTGTTCCAAAGAACAGATCATCAGATTTTCAGTGTTCACTGATACAAATTTCTAACAGTGTATTGTGTAAAGTTTGTCTTTTAATACCCTGTACACTACAGTTGCCATCACTGATCCCTGTTTTGCTGGCTTTAAGCTAACTGGTCAGAAACTTGCTTCCTTTAAAATTTAGACTTATGGGCATCTCCAGCCTTTTCTTTTTTAATGGTGCCTGCACTATTGGAGTATTTTAGTGGGTTTTTGCGTATAATCATGCACAACCATTTTTTTTTCTTCTTTTTCTTTCAAGTGGGAATATATTTTGATTTCTCAAATGCCCTGCTATAAAGATCAAATCCTTAAGTGTGTTTGTGCAGCTCAACAATAAAGCTATTAAAAAACACTGGTTCCTAGTGCAAGGCACACTTAAAGCAAGTTTTACTTTTGGTTGTATTTTCTTTGTATATTATAAACATTTATTTAACTTGTTGCAGTTTGGAGTTTAAAAAAAAAGCACCCAATGTGTAAGCTCAAAAGTAATCATTAAAATGTTTGCAACATATAAAAATGTCTCTTCTGAATACTTCATTACTAAATCTCTGTACATGTTCTGAACAATGTGCCATGCTTTTTTAAAGGTTTAAAAGAACTACATAAAAGAACTACTGATCTCACCAATTTATCTCTGTGTTTAAATCTTTTCAGAATAAGTGCAACTTCTTAAGAATGAGTCTGGCAGTAATAACTTGCATGTGGCAGGTTGTGGTGCTCTTCATTGAGCCCATGTGACCTGAGACTATAGTTCTTCATTACACTGGAATAAAATCTGGGTCAGATGCTACAGCTGATTCAGCTTTACTTGAGATGGAGTGGCTGTCTTGGTTTACACGTGATATTTATTGGAAAAAAAGTTGATTAAGCATAAAGCAAGATGACACTATGGTTTTAAACATATTCAAGTAGTTGATACCAGAAAAATAAAAGGCTATTGTAATTGAATCTATGAGAGGGGCTTGCCAAAAGATTCTGCCTTGCACATACAGATCAGGTTGATGCCAGGTGTCTTTTCATGGCATTATTCGTAGAACTTTAGAGCATTGTTTTTTAGATTTCCCCTAATGCAAAATTGGAGGGGAATATCCACCAGCCCGCCCACTCCTGTCCCTGCTGTGCTTCAGACAAACACCTGTGTCCACGTCTGTGGAACTCTGCTCCGGACCCAAAGTCATCTTGTTTTGATAAATGTGTTACTGTGTGAAAGCCCCGTGCATTATTCTCACACACTCTTTGCTCCTTAGACCCTGGTTTCTGGGTGGTGTTTATGTGACCAGTACGTGCTTTGACACAGAATATGCTTGTTCGGTATTGGCTTATATCTAGGGTTGGGCTGGAGGTTAAGAAGAAGGAGCCAGATAACATTTCTAGAAAGGTAAGTTGGAAGTAAGCTGAGATTGCTAACTGTCCCCTGACTTATAGAGCAGTGTGCAGGTGTGAATCAGCAAGCTGGATGCCAGGGAATGCAACTTAGTGTAGCTACATCTTCCTGCTCCAGAAGGGACACATCATTTGGTACCTACCTAGTACTGAGAACTTGGGTATCCTTTATTACTCATCTTCTGCAAGAGTTTTAATCTTGATATATACATATGCATATGCAAGATATATGCATTAATATGCATTAATCTTGGATAGCGTATACAAGAGAAAAAAAATACACTGGTGTGCCAAAACGGAAAAGATGTTGTGTAATTTATGAAGTAAACAAGACAAAAGAGCATTAAACTTCTGATTTTAATTGTCTTTTATTAATTTTATAATATTTAAGTGCTAAATAATTCCAGTTACAACTTGAAAAATATGCAGAAATACTTAATACATTTGTACTTTTGGTGTCCATGACTTGCATGGCAAAGGGAGGGAAATCAGCTTTTTGATGAAGGATGAATATAGTTTAAAAGTGGCCATAAAAGTCACAGAACTATTATTAACAGTAAATTTGTATGAAAATAAATCAAGTTGGTGCTTAAGGAAAGGACTGAAACTCAGTCTGAGTTTTAGTTTATATTTCTATGTTTCTTGTCTTCTAGGTCTGGCATTGTACTACATAATTCAAAGAGAAATCTGGTCACTCATGGTAAGTTTCCATTTCTTCATCCTTGAAATGTTTTAAAATTATTGACCCTTCTAGGAAGATTTCTGCTGGGTCTGTAAAGCTGCATCTGAATGCATCAACATGTTTAGCTGTATCTTTCCCATTGGGTACACAGAGTATAAGAGAAATGGAAAACATTTTCTGACTGATTTGAATGTTGCATGAGTCAGTCTTGCAACACCAGAAACCTGCTATGGGCACATTCTTGATGCTTTTGCCATCTTTTGTAAAATGCCTTAGTTGCTCTTGCATCTTCCTAGCTTTCTGCCACTTTGTCAAGCACAAACAGAGGGGCGAGAATTCTGTTCCGGTTCGTTTCCACGATGCAACCATTTAGCACCATTTCATCCAAAATGATGTGCACTCTGTCCAAATTGAACATGATCTAGAAACATGTCAAGTTAAGTGTATTTTGAACAATGTGAAGATAATTCAGAAAAAAATCTTTGGTACTTAAGTCTTCTAATAAAAAATTACAAAAATAGGTTTATTTGCCATTATTTTACTAAAGCTAGGGAAACTGTTTGACTGACACTTTTTTTCTGATCACAGAGTGGTCATAAGTAGAGAAGTTGAAGCCCCAGCAGTATCCTGTCCTGGCATATAATAGTAGGACACAGTGCCAAAAGCCAGGTAAACTTAAACTTAGATGTAGGTGGTGAATTTTACTGTCTGCCTGAGTACCACGTATTGTTTGGATACAAAATGTCATCAAGGCTAACAACCTTGAATGTGAAGATACAAAAATTCTGCATTCTTCCAAGGAAAGTAATTACCAAGTTCTTAAACACTAGATTCTCAAAATTTCCTTGCCCTAAATTACTAACAGTATTTGATCTGCTTGGAAATAGCTCAGGAGGACTATGCTGATACATAAAGTTGAGTAATTGATCTAGCAGTAAATCTCACAAAGAAGAGCAAAAGTAAATAAATGGTTCATATTTTAAATACTTTCTATAATATATTTATAATCTAATATTCACCTAAAGGAAAATAATCTGGAGCAATACAAATACCAAAGTTGTGATATATGAAATTTGTCCATAACCACATCTGTCTTTCCTTAACTTTATCTAACAGCATCTGTCTCAAAAACCTGATGTCAGGCCTTACTGGGGTATGAAGTGGTGGGCATTCGTGACACGAGTGCATACATGCAGACATGAGTGTCCAGTGCATCCACTGAACAACTGCCAAGGGTTATGCTGTGAAAAGAGTCGGATGGTGCCATTTATCACCAGAACCTGAAATGGAAACGGGCACAGCAAAGCAGCCTGCTGGGTGCATCTGTTACGCCTCACTGACACACATACACAGAGCATGAATAACCCTTTATCTGCCTTACTCTCCACCTGTTGCTGCTCTTTATGTGTTCTATGCTGAGCACAACAGAACTGCATTGCCTGCATTTTGCACCTTCTATATCTTGCCCGTGTATTGAGGACTACTGCAATGGAGCTAGCAACACTTTGTACAGTAACTTCTAAACACATCTCTCAATACATTTCCCCCACTTTGATATGAGTCTCTTGAATGCCTTCTCTGCCCAGCATGCGATTTATGACACTATGGATTGAACTCAGGAAGACAGCCTGGTTTTGCTCTAGTCCTTGTTTTTATGTTAGAGGACTTCCCTGCTAATCAGTGGAGTCGCAAGAATCAGGTTTTTGAACATTTTCCTCTGCTCAGTGTGATAAATATTAGTCTTATTTTTTGCACACGACTCAGGCATTGAAGAAGACTGCTCTGACTCGTGAGTGCCAGTGGATCTGACTTGGGCAGTCAGCCATACTGCTCTGCCAAAGAGCAGGAGTAGTGTGAGTACTGAACTGCAAATGACAACAGGTCACGAGCCACATATCTGTGTCTGTTTGTTCCTCCTTGCTGTGAATGCTCTGGGCTGAACTCAGCGCTACTGTGTATTTGTGCAGAAGGGGAAGCAATTGTACCACTGCTCCAGGAGAAGTGTTCTGCTTGACCAAGAGCACAGCACGTCTAGGGATGTGTAGCAGCACAATTCAGGTCCCCAGATAACTTTTCTACTAGTTATTGCTAGGTGGGAAACTATAGCTGTCAACAGGGTCTTTAGGATGCTCATGGTTCATCAGATAGCTTCTAATTTGCTGACCTAGACTTAACCACCTAATTTAATTCTAAATTATACTTCAGATACCAGGCTTCTTCCTGAATCTGACCATAGGCTAGCATTGTTTCTGAAAATCACATTTTTAATACTGAGGAGCAGTGCTGTCCTTACAACTTCAGTCACCATTTCTCTAGTGCCAGAGACAAAGGTGGTAGCTTTACATGGCTTGGCAGTTTAAAGATTGAAGACAAATTTCTTGCTGCGATAAACTTATTGAGTAAAGCAGCCCTTACAGAAATATTTCAATCTGAGAAGTTAGGATTTCTTTATTCCAGTAATGTGAGAATTTTTAGAAAGACAGCTGTTTTGGTGCTTAGTTCACCTCTGGCACTGCTCTGCACTGGGCTATAGGATCTGTTAAGGAAATTAGATAACATTCCATTCAGGTTTCAACAAGTGGGAAAGGCAACTCCTCCTGGCTTTTAATTTTTGCACTCACCACTGATTCACACTGCTCCAGTTCCCATGGCAGAGTCCAGACCTTCCTCTTCCTTTAACAGTTCCAAGAATCTAAAACCCAGACGACTTAATCAACTAGGATCAGTGACGATGCAGCAACCTGCCACTCCCATCTTATTTTTCTGCATCATCCAGTTTAAAAAGACATTTAAATCACAGCTAGCACTGTTCTTCCCCTGATGTATTTCCAGAAGAACCAATACCATATCAAAGGAAGACTGCACCCATGCCAGTAAGAATCTTGGAGCTGTTCCAATTGACCCAGTGAGGTTCAGTGAGATGTAAATTCCCCTGCAGGCCATTCCAGGTTCTTTCCAAATGGGCCTACTCCATTGCAGAGAAGTGGTATTTCTGTCCTTCTCTAATGTGGTAATCTCACAGTCATCATCCCAGAAACAGTAACTTAATCTGCAGTTTGAATGGGGATACTAATACCATTCTGGAAAGATCTGTGAACTTGATTTTGGAAGGTCCCAAAGCATTCTTTAACTTCTACCCTCAACCTAACATTCTACCTCCCTTCACCACACTGTTCTTGGCAAACAATTGGGTTGTACAGGGAGCAAGCCTGGCTCTTTTCCCCTTCCTGTAAGTTTCACCTATGCTGTGTGGTTACATCTTGGCCAACACGGCTCAGCCATTCATGTCTGAATGCCCTGCCCAGGGAGGGATATGTATGTGATCCTTAGCAAGGCTCCCCACCTGTTACTTGTTTGGCAAGTGACCCCAAATTTCAGGGCTTAAAGCCCTGAAGTCATAGATCCACACCCAACTGAAAGCAGCAAAGCAAACCAGTTCGAGCAGCTGGCAACAGGAAATAGCTGTATTTGGTGTTTGCACTGCCATGTGCTCCACCCAGAGTTGTCATTTAAAGTCCTGCTTCCAGTAAGAATCCTGTCTGCCCAGAAAAAGAGGCTCAAGGGACTTTCACTAGATCCATGCAGAGGCTAGCAGGACCTTTTAAACAAGTATGCAGAAGAAAACATGTTAAATCTCTGCATGCCAGCCTAGGCAAAGGTGAGCCCACCCCCAGCTTTGGCTTTCCTGTTTCTGGCAATCCTACAGCAGCTGCATACCAAGCAGCATAAGTAAATGGTACCTACACAACTGGGATTTTAAATGCTATGCTGGCCTTTGGTAACTAAGAGCTCCCATTCTTAAAGACATTAATGGTACTTTCTACTGTGCCAGAGTTTTTATGGCACATGCATACTTAAGAGGAGGTAAATGTTACACAAGTATTATGTCTCCTTTCCCAAAACATTATATAGACAGTTGAGCAGGGCAAGAGGGGAAGGAAAGAAGGGGAAAAGGCACAGTTAGGATCTGCAGGTAATAAATAACTTCTTCATACGGAGGCACTTCAAGACATCTCTGGGTTTTCCAGGCAAGTAATTCAAGGGTGTGTTCAGGCTTAAGAGATGATGAAGTGTACCTTGTGATCACAGAACACACCCAGGAGCACAAACAAAGGCTTTGTAGATTACAGTGCAGGTACATAGGGGGCAGATGGTTTGCTACTGCATACACAGCACTACAAACTCTTAATTTCTATCCTGTACATTCATCTTCAACTAGAGATTAGTTGGAGTTACTTTTTTATTTAGTCTCGACTTGTGCCTTCTGCCTTATCTTTGCTAACATTCACTTTCAGTAACTTCTAGCCTGATGGCAGGCACGTTTAAGGCACTGAAACCCATGACATGCTTTCTGACCCCTTCTTCCTCAAATGACAATGCTGACATTAAATAGAAGACAAGGTGCCTTCAAGTTCTGTGAAATTCTAGAACAACTAAGCTACTTCTGAGCTAGTCCTTATAGGTTTCCATTTCTTCCACATATGTTACAGTGCAAACTGAAGTGTATCCTTATAAATTCACAGAATAAATTAATCATTCAATTTTCATTACATGCACTGTATTCTCAGTGTTATCCCACTGGGGACTGAAGAATACAGTTGATTCACATGAAATATTCCCTGTATCAAAGCTTCTTATCTATCCTAGGAGGAGCAGCAGCTAGTTGCAATGGAATGTAATGGCTTTTTTGGATCAAGACAACATTCTTCAGATGCTTAGTCCTAGAGCACTCTGTCACCCCCTCCCTTCCCACAAGGGGAGTATAAGTATCTGTTTCTTCTGGAAGTTAATAATGTGTCTTCAAGTAAGCTTTGCTTCATCAGTTCAAGCAATAGAAAAGTTACCTTTAGTAATTTTAGAAACTGTCACACTAACCAGTATTTTGTTCACTACAAAGCTATTGTCCTAACACTTGTGTTTTAATAGTCTCTCTTGTCCTCATCATAGCAAGAAAGTAGTTCATATGCCACCCAAGCTGGAGTTTTAGTGCTACAGAAAACCCTGCCCACTTATTTTATAGACATCGTGAGGCTTCTCCAGTGATAATAACACTTTAGGGCACAACACCTCGAGGACAATTTCAGTACTTGTTCATTCAGCTGGCCCAACAATACTACTTACTGATACTTTAAAAACAATCGAGACAGCTTTAGGAATGTTATGTCATTCCAGCATAGGTACTCTTAAGTGTGCAATTGACTCTCAAAATGAAAGTGGACATCATATAATGCTAAGTGGTTCACAATTCACACATGAAAGCTTCTGTAAAAAGCAGGCCATTTTCAAGTACTTAGCCAATAGCTAATCAGTGTTCATTTTTGCAGTATACATGAGAGAACTGTGCAATTGTTCGTGCATTGTTTAGTATCATATATGCCTATGTCATACACCAACATGATGTATAAATCCTGTTGGGAAGGATTCAGATCAGACCCAGTCCCTGCCTTATGCCCAAGGCACCCTTCTTGACACCTCACTCCAGACAGACCATGACATGAACTACAATGTGGATGCCCTGGATGAATTCAGGTGTGGACCTAAATGAAACCTGGAGTTCTGTCTCAGCTGGAGCTGCATTGCCAGGAATACTGGAGTAATGCACTATGTCTGGGAGCTGCAAGAACCAGTGCAAGTGCTGCAGGCTTGCTGTGGGCTCCAGGGACATCTCCACTGTGTGATAGACTCAGCCTTTGGATTTAACTGGGCTTTGCTGAATAGCTTTAGTAATTATGGTCTATTCTAAATGGGTTTTGACTTCATGTAATTTCCTGCTTTTTTTTTCATGTTAGTAAACACTTCTGGCTATATAGAATAGCCACTATCACATTTAAAATAAACTTCCTATGGATCTGTACACAAAAATAATAGCAGAGAGTCAGGAAATTATGAGAGTCTCCTGCCAGATACTCTGTAAACAAAGACTGTGTAAATACCATTTGGTGTTCACTGTTGTAGACCTTCAGATGATACCTTCTCAAGCAGATATTTTGCATCCAAGCTAACTGTACTGAGCACAAGAGTTAGCTTGAGACCATTTAGCAAAGGCAAAGGTTTAATCTCAGGGGATGATATTTTCTTACACATCATGAAAAGCAGGTTGATGGTTTATTTCTTGCACTGCAATAATAGCTAAGGCACTTGTCCAGATTGTTCTTCTGGGTCAGCTATTCAAGCTGTTGTCAAAAATAAATACAGTCCTGAACAACCCACTTCCTCATAGTAACAGCTCTGCTTTACAGTTAATAGGGAGGGTATCTCACTTCATTTCAGCTATTTTAGCTAACTTTCAACTTAAGAATTAGTTGGGAATTCTTCCTAAATTATTTTGTACATATATAGAAGTAAAATGTTTTACTGTAAAATTGTTCCTGAAATGTGTATCATAAAAACATGCACTTCTGAATGTTAAAATTAAATACTTCGTGCACATATCATATGTGTTAAGGAGAGATATATTGGACATGAACTTTTCTGGTATCTTTTCCACTGTGACCAAGTTAGTAATGCACACTCTTATTTTCCAAATACTTATATTCACACGCTCATGCAGATGAGACCCATGTAAATGAATTTCTTCAGGAATCATTCAGACACAGTATTGTACCCATTGCCAACATTAGTGTTGGCAATATAATGCAACAACTTCTCCAAACAGTGCAGACTAAGGACAGGATGCCATCCACAGGGACCTGGACAAGCTCCAGGAGTGTGCCCAGGGGAATCTCATGAGGTTTAACAGAACCAAGTGCTGGTGCTGCACCTGGGTCAGGACAACCGTTGGTACCAGCACAGGCTGGGGATGAGCAGATGGAGCAGCCCTGCCCAGAAGGCCCTGGGGGTGCTGCTGGGTGAGAGGCCGGACATGACCCAGCCATGGGCACTCCCAGCCCAGAGAGCCAAGTGGGCCCTGGGCTGCATTCAAAGCAGCGTGGGCAGCAGGGAGAGGGAGGGGATTGTGCCCCTCTGCTCTGCTCTGGTGAGCGCCCACCTGCAGTGCTGCATCAGCTCTGGGGTCCCAGCACAGGAAGGACATGCACCTGCTACAATGAGTGCAGAGGAGGGCCATGAATAATTAGAACGGTGGAGCATCTCTCCTATGAGTAAAGGCTAAGAGAATTGGCATTGTTCAGCCTGGAAAAGAGATGGTTTAGGAGTGACTTAACTCGGGCCTTCCAGTATCTAAGGAGAGCCTACAAGAAAGCCAGAGAGGGACTTTTTATTAGGGCATGTGACAGGACAATGGGAAATGGCTTCAAAATTAAAGAGAGCAGATATAGATTAGATACTAGGAAAAAAATCTTTACTGTGATTAGTGTAGGTGGTTAGGGACTAGCACAGGTTTCCCGTAGAAGTCATGGGATATCACACCCCTGGAGGTGTTCAAGACCAGGGCAGATGGAGCTCTGAGCAACCTGGTCTAGTGGAAGGTGTCCCTTCCAACAGCAAGGGCATTGGAACTAGATGATCTTTAAGGTCTCTTCCAGCCCAAACCATTCTATGATATGCAGCAGCCTTTTTCAGCTATTAAATGGGCTATTGGGAGTAGCTCAAGGTGTAGAGCTCTTGGTAGGAAATTGCTGATAAGAGGCAGCAGAATTTAGAAACATCAGTGTACCAAATGACTCAGATAACCAGGCAATTGCATGCTCAAAGTACACTATATGGAGACATGGGATTCTTTATATGAGTAATTACTGAACAGATCAGGTTAGTCTCATACAGCAAAGCTCATATACATGAACACATAACTGAATAATTAGAACTAACTGAATACAAAAAAATGTATTTCTATAATTGCTCACACACACACCTTAAGAGTCCCTTCACACTGGAATGTCGTTATTGCTCTTTCATAGTATCAGTGAATTTAAAAGTGTTTTACTAACAGGACAGCATTTTCTAAATTTCAGAAAGAAGACATATATATATATATATGGTCAGCAAAAAAGACAGAATTCCAGCATGTAGCAAGCTTTAAAACATTTTTAAAAGTGAAATTAATTATTTCCTATTGTTTTGCTTTTTCCTTTTTTGGTAAAGAGGTAAGAACAAGAAAAATTACAGACTTTTTCTATGTTCTTCATAAGTGGTAATTCTTAAAGTAACTAAATTGCTTGACAGTACTTAATTGCAAGATGGTAACTGTATTTCAGGTCTATAACTCTTTGTACCAGCAGATCTGCATTTAACCAACAACAAATATAAGCATAAGAATTGCTGGAGTAGAGTTAACACACAGCGGAATTGGGAGAACTGAGAAGGAAGACTGTGCTACATTCTCCTGGTTTAATTTTTCCAGTATCGTGTTTTATTTACTTGCTATTTGTGTTTAATTGTTCAGGACTGTATTTTAGTATGTGTATTTGGGTGAAGTTTTAAATCATATTTTAATTAATACCTTGCAAAACATATACATGAAAATACAGCAGTGTAAGAGAAGAAGTGGGAAAAAAGTTAACACCTGGTTTCCTAAATATTCTCCTCCCAAGTTTTTCCCTCTTTCCAAAGATACAGAAAGAAAAACTCACTTCTTGCTTTCATGAAGGAAGATCAAATTGCAAACATAATTTATAAGTAGTGCTCCTCTTTGGCTCAAGACACAGCTGTAACATTCAGTTGTTATTACAGTAATTTCATAATCTATTTCATTGTGAACTCAAAGCGACACCTTCAAAGTAGTAATTAATTAGGCCTGAAAGTTCCCCATGAATTAACTTTTCATGTACTTCGTTTTCTCAAAGCGAGCTGGTGTTACTGGTGTGTTACTCTGGGTGTTACTTTAAATGAAACCAGGCTTATCTCAATGGAGGATTTAAATAGGTGACCCATGTGAACACCAGCTATGCTATCAGAAAGGTGCTGAAATGGTGCTATTTACTCCAAGTGCAAAATTGGGGAACTTGACTGACAGTCAGTGTTATGAAGACAGTATGAACTGGAACATACACCAAAAAGTGATAACAAATGGATTTCTGATATTGAAAAGGATACATCTAATTCACTCTGCAAGGAAAACAGACAGACAGCCATTAGTTACAGTTTGATCTCTTACCTCAGATGATCTCATATCATTATTATTAAACATTACACATCCCTTACAAAGGATAAAGAAAATCTTAAAAATAAAGATAGAAAATTTTAGAGTGATTCAGATTTCTGTTCTGGACTGGACAATTACATGTGTAATTACCTGTCTCTGTAATCAAGGCTAATGTTTTACTTAGAAAAAACCACTGAGGTCACCCACAAGTAACAATCTCAATATAGGCAGTGCCATCTGAATGAGTGGGTGGAAAACCAGCAGCTCTAATCATGGCAGGTCCAGCCCTGTATTTTCTCTTCATCCTTCTGCAAAACCAGGATGCTAATGCCAAGTTTACATAGCTAAAGTTGTTGCTGCAGATCATTTCAACAGCAAAATCTAGACTGTATATGCCCATGGCTGTGGTAGTGGCTGCATATATTGCAAAAGGCAAGGCAACTCCAAGCTTTGGACCCTTAGCACTTCTAAGTATTCTCCAGCCCCAGCAACACAACTCTTCATATGATCACCATTTCACTTCTGTTCTTGGATTTACCCCAAGCAGTATTACTCATTTAACCAAAATGCCTGAGTTAGAAGCCCTTGTGGTCTCTCTGCAGTCAGCAGAAGAGATGGGAATCTTCACCAGTTGACTCGGCACACTTGAGGCATGACTCACTTTCTTGAGATACTCATCAGTCTCCACTGCCAGTAATGGGAGCTTAGGATGACCAAATTTCTAACTTAGGTGGCTCAGTTAAATATCTAAACTTAGAAACAATTAATAACAGCCTTAGCACTTAAGATCTTGCACAGTTGGGTGGAGATTTCCCAGTCTCTACTAAAAGAGGGAATCTCTATCTGCTACCTAGAGAATTTAGTTTAAAAATGTGGTGTTCATTCATGGTCTAAAATTGGTTTTAAGGCAGAGTAAAGCTGGTAAGGTTTTACTGGTAAAATTGCGGCTACTTCTAAAGATGATCTAAACTGGACTAGTTCTAGTCTGCAGGCCTCTGCTGAGTGACTCTGTCATTCTTCAATTCAAGTTTTTAATGCATCATAAAGATTGCATTTTAAGGGCCTGATCAGTTTAAGTTTACTCAGCATTGAAATGTAATCGGAGACATTGGAATTCTGAACAGTATGCAGAATTTTCCCTGGGTAGCCATATAAAAGTGAAGGGGACTCAGAATTACATCTCAGAAGCAGCTTTGAAAGCTCTCCCCCTAATTCCATCAATGTTTGTTCTCATATCTGAATTCAAGCTCTGTAAACTCCATTAGATAAAAATAGAGTATGTGAGAATGTTTAAAGCTCTCAAGTCTAAAAATAATAGATGACAAAATGTCCTTCTAGGGTGGGACGGATGTTCTCTTCTTTCCCAAGTTCTGTCTCTGTTGCCATCATCATAATTTGGGATTCTGCTAAAATTCTGCAAATCCTAAACATTCATCTGTAAAAGTAGAGGTTTATACTGTCTTGCTCTGTGGTTGCTGCCAGAAACCCCAGCTAGAATTACAGCCCTTGTCCTAGTGTTCTGCCATTTATTGTGTTATATGATATTAAAACTAGAACCACCAAATTGCATGAGATTTCCTTTACCACCCCCCTTTTATGTTCCTCTAGTGTCAAACCTGAAATGCTATGGAAAATAAAAAAAAAGCCCTCTGGTATGATGAACTCAGCAAATTTCTGACAGGTATCAGTGGTTGGGTTATATGTGTGGTCAAAGAATTATATATATATTGCATTTATAAGAACTACATCTATTTTTGCTCTGCTTTAATTGAATAAAACTTGAGATGCGGTTGGCAACTATTAGCTCAATCAGACAAATAAGACGTGACTAAATTTCATTGTGCATTCCTGTGCTACTGAGATCTAATTTCACTCCTGGTTATCACTGCTTATGTTGAGACTACAATCAGCAATTTTAAGAGACAAATTCTGAACTCAGTGCAGTCAGAAAGTGATATACTTAGTACCAGCAGTTTCAATGGGCTAGAGTGACATTACTTGAGATAACAGCCTAAAAGATTTGCCAAGCATCTAAACAGTGAAGAAGCATCTGAACAGTGCACATGACTTTTTCAAGCATGTCCTTGAATTCACTCTGCCATGGCTGTTATAGTACTAGAACTGGGAAAGCAGACCCTGCATACTGATATCTTGTATGTACAGTTACTGATGAAACACCCTCAAGTACATGGACTACAGAGAAACTATCCCGTCCTCTTTTCTGAGAGGGATATCCAACACATTTCAGTAAAGGTTAACTGAAACTGCGCACATCAAAGTATGATTTCAGTCAAGTTTTTTTGTAACAAGATTATTACAAACCCTATATTAAATAGCAAATGTTCTAACCAGAATTATAATGCTGCATTTTCAAACTTTGTAAAAACAAGCAAACAAAAAAATCTCCCACCAAAAGGAAGAGTGTCATTTTAAGTGGAGCCACGTCTGACGTTGAATCCTTAACAAAATTACTATCTCTATAATAGCTGTTTTATCTGATATCCACTGTTGCCTGACAATATGGGGAGTACAAGTATAGACTGGTTTTTGAGGTTTCTTTTGCTCCATCCCTCTGATCTTGTTCAGTGAGAGTGATGTCAGTTCCCTGCTTCAGGTTACACCATCTTAATCATGAATGAAGTTCATTTGCAGAATGTAATGCTAAAAACTTCATAAAAACTGCAAAGTAAAACCTCTTTATTTCCTTAAAACATATAAAATTCCCATGACTAATTTAAGAGTACATGACCCAAAGAAACTCCATAGCATATAAAACCATGCTTTTCTAACAGAAATATTTCTGCTATTCCTTGTCTGATGATTTATAACCCATGTATACTTTTACTTCTCTGAAAAATCAACTCATACTGCTTTTCCCCACAGCAATAATACTTATTAAAATTCTAAAATATTAAATATTTCTCTCCTTTGATTTATTCTCTGAAATGACACTTTCATCAAAGTTTTGAAAGAAAAAATGTTTCATAACAGATTCAGCATCTCACTCACCACTCTGCTGAAGTATTTGTCCAAAACTTCAACAAAATTATGAATTAGTTCATATACTGCCATCTCATTCTGAAATTAAAACCAAGTGAGTATTAAATCAATAGCTAAAAAATGTAATAATATTCATTGTGTTAATTCAGTTTGTGGTGAATGGAAAGCCACTAGACAATGGAGTAAGGACTCTGCTCAGGCCGTGTGGTTACCCAGCAGAGGTGCCGAGAGCTGGGCAGTGCTCAGGGCAGCAGCTCCAGGCTGGCCACACAGAGCAGCTCTGCAACAGCCAATGGATTTCTCTCACACGGGCTGCTGCCATCCCACTGCATCCTTTGTTCCACCCCCCCAGTTCAGCTTTATGGACAGACATGGCTAACTAGGTTAAGCTTACCCATACTGCAGTCACACCAGCCAGCTGTACCACAAAGCCAGCCTCTGCTGGGCGATTTCTGTAGCAAAGCCAAAATAATTTATCCCAAATTGTCTGCCATGATAACCCTGACTTGAAGACACCATGGTAGGCAGCAACCACCTTCCACAACACCCTGTTAAGATATCCAACAGTAAGTGCTGAATTAATTTCTGAGAACCAGGAATCAAAGCAAACACTAAGGCCTCCCAGGTGCCTGAACAAAGGAAATAGCAGTACCTGTCAACTTCCAGATACCTTTCTTTTTTCTCCTTTTTGAAAAGCAAAATAAAATGCATCTTTGTAGCTGACAGTATAGGATTTTTTTCTTTGGTCAAGGACATTAAAAACAGTGAGAGCTCACCACAGATGAGGCAGCTGACCTGGCTGTAATGCTAACATTTGTTGAAAAACCCCACCCCACATAAATTCGTGCAGAATCAGTACAAGGCCCAAGAAGACTACCTCGTGGTAACAGTCCATTCTGCTGCTAAAGACCAAAGTCAAGCATAGCCCACTTGCTTTTATATATGTCTCTTACTTCAAATTAAAATCTAGGGGGGAGGGAGCTTTGTTTGTTTGGCTTGGGGGTTTTTAAATTTTTTTTGCAATGACTCCTTGAAATTCTCTTACTGTTGTTGAAAAATTCCATACTGGATGAAGACTAGAGCTGTAGCCTGTGATAATCACTATAAATGTTGATTGCAAGAGGGTATATAATTTCTTACCTCTGTCTGGTCGATGCCAACAACTATGAAAAGGGCTGCATACTGTCGGTACACCAGCTTGAAGTCTTTATACTCAATGAAAGAGCACTAGGCAGAAGAAAAATGAGTCAAATATAGCAGCTGCCATCGAAGCATACAACAGTATAAAGCATATTGCTCAAAGAGCCTGAGCTTTCAGGTATGTAAGACCCACATTTGGATTTCCCAAAATCCATCAATTTTGACTTGAAAGAAATTTAATACGGTAACTGTTACACCACACTTTTCATCTGCTGGCAGAAAATTTGCCACCACTTCTTAAACGGAAAAGCTGAAACAAGCAGAACTAAAGTGACATGTTTGGTGTTATAAACCCAATGCTTCCCCATAATTTTCATTTGCAAGCCCTTTCAAAAAGAGACCTAAAGGTAAATTTTCCTATAAAAAAAAAAAGAATAGTTTAATGTAAAAATGAAGAATATTAGACTTGCAGACCCTGTGGGGAATGAGCATGTGTTTCCCCAGAGGAAACAGGAGGCAGCCAGGAGATGGCGCCGTTACACGCGGCTAGAGGAGCCGCCGCCGCCTGTTGTGTCATTGCGCTCGCTGCCCGAAATGGCAGCGGCAGCGCCTGCGCTGCAGCTTGTGCTCGGAAATGCCCTCGCAGAGCAGCACCAAGAGGTTCATTTCTTTAGCCACTGTCAAAGCTACGAACTAAGGGACTTTATAAGAACTGTTATTTTTATTGAGGTTTCTGAGAATGAAGTATGTGAGGAGAGCTGTGCAAGAACACACCTCATTAACAAAAATCAAAGAAGCTAACTTCAGAACACAAACCAAAAAACTTCATTCACTGTCCAAGTCACGTATTTCTCCTCTAATTCAAGTAAATGTGCAAAGGTTTGGTGCTTTTCTTAAAGAACCAATGGTTCAATTAAGTGAGTCATGAAAATCTCAACTTTCATCCAAGAAATTTTCCAACTTCTGGGTTTTCTGACTTTCTTGTGGAACACGTGAACACTTTTTTTGAATAAAAAAGCATAATACAGAGGCCTAAAAATTTGTTTCCAAATTCCCCTGTGCTTTAGATAATGTTTGGAATCCTCTATTTTAAGTTTTTTGTTTAAATTTGGAGCTGTCAGTACTCTGCCTTCTACCTTCTGGCAAAACAACTGTAATATCTCTCCATCCATCCCTACCAGACAAGCAAAACAAGGATAAAATGTTTTTCCTGGACTTCTGAGCTTCTTCAAACAAATGAGAGGAATCTTTGTGACAGTGATATACACTACTCCAAAATCTCTGTAAGCCTGAGAAAAGCATATTTATTCAATACAGAATAACAGTTCGACTAACTGAACCCATACTCTAGAAACTCAATCTTTTTTATCTGGGGTACAAATACAATAACGACCTGCAATGAACACTGATAGGTTTCAGAATTATCAAGAGGAAAGGTGTGAGATGTGGACAAAACAAAAATGACAAAATTTACCTCATCCTTTGAACGGGAGAGACAGTTTTTGATTACTTCAGCTTCCAGCATTGTCCGTTTATTAATTTCTACATGCTCATAATACCTGGACAATCTTGTTTGACCTTGTTTGTTAACCATAAGAAAAAATTTTATCATTTCTTTTTTGTTGATTTCAGTGGTAGATTTCAATTTTGGGTGCAGGAATCAAGAAGAGTATTTCTGGGAGGGGGAAAAAAACCAGTAATACATAGGAGTAAAGACTTCCTAAAAGCTAGCCAGACCAGGTATGCATATATTTATAACTGAATTTATTGTCAAAACATAGAACATTGAAAATGTTGAATCTTTTGCATGTATCCCACGGAAAAACTCCTTTTTCCCCCACACAACTAATCACAAACTATCTAATAAATAAGTTTTCACATTCAAAATTTTCACATTTCAATCAAATTCATTTCTTAATAGGATTTGGGAAATTGGAGGAGTCAACAATTACTTCTTTGTAACCATAAATCTATTCACCATTTTCTTCCTGCATGCTAGCTGATTTGAGAACATTATCAGATATTTGCCCAATGCCAGGCCACACTAATACAGCTCCTAAGAGCAAAATTTGCCTAAAAGCACTTTTCGTTCCCGACTTGTATCTAGACTCCCCACACTGATGCAAAAGGTGAATACTGCATTCAATGAAAACTAAGTGTAGGTCTTCAATAGCTAAAGAGAAATCTGTTCACATTAATTACTCAAAAGAGCTTTACCTTAATCTAAATAAAAATCCACCCAACACCACTGAAATATAGCTGTAAAATACAAATATACCACATGCAACACACAGTGAAGAAGGGCATTAAAAAGAGCACAGCATATATCAGAATCTACTTGCTAAACAATTGACATCTCGGATGTTTTTGAAAGCATGAAAATAGGGTAAACTGCAGATGTAATTTTTTTTAAATAGAAGTTCTGGGTTATTTTATTTAATGCCCGAGAACAATCACTTTGTAAGTAGTGTACAAAATGTAACATTTTCCATCTGACTCTATTTGGATCCCAGATTTATTGGCCCAAATAGTCTTGAGGTTTGTAAACTGGAAATACAGCAAAAGTAAGCAAATAAGCAAAAGTTATTCCTTTCATTCCAGTTGTGACGAGTTGGCCCTTACCTGGTGCACCTAAGGTCTCACAGCTTCTGTGACAAAGTCTAAACAGAAAAAACGTATCAGTAATCCACAAAACAATACAGTGTAGCTCTTTGTGTAAAAACAGTGTATCTTAATGCAGGAAAGCAAAAGGGGTAAAAATAAAAGGCAATCTGCATAGGTGCTGCATCGTATTATTAGCAACTTGAATAAGCTGGCTATATACCATCCATGGGTGATAACATACAAATCTTCCACTACAGTGATGCAAAAAGTCCCATATATTGGGATGACACTAATTATTGCTTACTTCTGATTCACAGTGGTCACTGTTGTCTAAAAGAAAAGCCACCTCTTTTACCATCACTTGGATCTCAAGAAAAGAGATCCTCTTTTTCTCAGCGTACTGTGGTTTACTCCATCTACAAAGAAGTTTAGATTTCTGCATGTAACTTCAAATGTAGTTTTACTAATTTGACTTGATACTGAGAATTCATTCTTAGTTAAGTGACACATAGTTAGTTCAAGATCAATCCTCAGGACAACAGAATCTATTTGGATCATGACAGTCTCAGACCTTTCTCACCTCCTCCAGGCACGCGAAGCCTCTTCGGGAATGCACTTCTGTTGTGTCACTCTGACAGAAGAGTCGTGGATGCTGGTCAGCTCTGCTACACGCAGCTTGTGCACTGCACCCAGGGCTTCTGCATCAGCACAAGTTCATCTCTGAGAAAGAATGAACCAGGTTATTAAGATAAAAAAAGGCCCAGATAAAAATGTATGATGGGATCTTCACTGTTGGATGGCAAGTTGGCTAACAGTGATGACTAAATGGGATACTACCATCTATACAATCTTTGCTGTGTTTAGTATGTAGCTCTTTTTCCCTCCCCACATGCTATTTTGAATTGCTGCTGGAAGTTTAGAGTTGCAATAAGATGTCTTAATATTTTTAAGCATAAAGTTGAAACAATGAGATGATGTAGTCAGCTTTTGATACAAACCTTTCAAGGACAAGAAGGAACGACTCCTTCCAGCTCAGAATGAGGACCCCTAGCAAGGGCCAACCTCACGACAGAAGGAACCTGAAGCTCTAAAGCTACTTAAGAAGGAGCTGTGGCATGAAAGAGAAACAATCTAAGAAATGCTGCCCATTGTTTTAAGCAAGCTCAGATACAGGAGACCAACTGAATAACAGATAATAACAGCAGCACAGACAGCTTTTCTTTTTTCATCAGAGTTTTACACTTCATCTTTGTGTTTCACACTGCTGAAACACGAATTAATGGTTCTCTGTTTTGATCCAAACTATTTAAATAATATAGTCACAAATGGTACCAAGGCCTTGAGAACAGGAGGACAGGAAGGACAGGGAGGACAGTACAACTACTCCAGGAGCACTGACTGTTGTACTTTGAGTTACTGTTAAGCAATATGTAACAGCAAAACACATGACAAATTGGTACATATGATTGTATTGCAGGATTGGCCCCTAATCCTAATTATTCCTTTATTAACCTAATCTTTGTACATGATTAATCCCTTTCTGATGTTATGACTATTTGATCTGCATTTATACTTATGAATGGCCTGGATTGTTTCACAGATGAAAATACTTAGACCAGATTGGTTTGTGTTTTTTTAATCTGCACAAATGCTCTTATGCAGAATAGATAAAAAAATAAAAAATGTTGTAACAGAGGTAGAACCATAGTGCCACTCAAAAATGTTATCTGTAATTTATGAGACAATCATTATTCATAGGATTGGAAAACATAATCAACAGGTAATCAGTCTGTAGGAAAGAGGTCCACTCTTTCTGTAGCCATTTCTGTATTTTCCCACCAGCCCCAAAGAGAGCTTTCAAAATTCTAACCAAAAATTTAGTTCATATAAATGGCAGCACAAGCACACAGTTTTGTGCAGAAAAACTGGAATCAATTAACAAGTTCAAATAATAATTTTGTAAAAATTTACAAAAAGCATGCAAGCATAGCTGACTTTGAGAATAATGCTAGTGTTAAAAATATCTTAAGGGATTTCCTTATTTCCTTTAGAACCAATTCTGAAAAAAATCCCTTTTAGTAATAAAAGCATTTGCTTGCAAATTTCAGCAAAAAAGGGAAATTACTAAGTTTTGTTTCTAACAAACAAAATTTATTTATTCTCTTTTCATCTTGGCTTTCAGATATAGAAAACATGTCAGAATTAGTTTTGCATATGTAGGATGTAAAGCAACCTGTGAAGTATAATAAAGAAACAAAAAACATATCTGTGCATGTTGATGGGTAAAGAAACCCCATTACTTCAAGTTCTTCGTATTTGAGAAGCTACCATTTACGATCAATAATCAGTACTCACAGAGCAGCTATGCTTCTTCTGATACAACTCTTAGGTGCTTTTCTGAGCCTTCTCACGCATATGCCTGTGTCTATCCATGCACACACACAGATTACGATGCTTTTATGCATGCAGAATCAAATGGTTCAAGGGAATTGGTGACAAGATGCAAGCCTTTCATATCTCTGCCATTATTTTGCTCATTTTAGTAATGAAAAGACATTACTATCTGAAGGCTGTTTGTCAGAAATGAATAGGCTATCTCATTCCAGGTCACTGGACAACTATCTGCATCACAAATGCGCTTAGGAACCGAAGACTGGAAGAGACTATCGAGATCCTGATGGACTGTCAAGTTAAACTCTCTCCATCCCAGTCAACCATGCGTTAGAAATTTTGTCCAGAGCAGCCTATAGTACATGCTTCCTGCATGGACAGCATGCCCAATCTACAAAACACCTATGAAACTCCACCACTGAATGAAGACTCCCTATAAACAAAAGTCTCAGAAGGTATCACTTGGGGAAGATGTAAAATGTCTGGAAATTGCAAACTTTCCTTCAAAAGAAATTACCTTCTGGAGTGACTAAGTAGCACTCTCCTTTACTTCCCTTAGAAAATACTTCCTCTGTAAGGATAATTTGGCATGCATACAGATAACATACATCTTATCTGCTGTGATTTAAATATGAGCTTTTAGAGTGTGTTAGATCTCACCCTCATTAAAAAATCTCTCACAGATAAATATCTATGAGAGAAAACTCGTATCCTGATGAGTGTGTGACTCACACTGCCAGGCTGACATGGTTCAGGAGACGCTTCCAGGACATGTCAGCTCTGCAAGCTGCATAACCACATGAGACACCTCAAAGTAACTTGTCCCTCTTTGAGTGACACTCCTTTTCAGATAACAGCTGAGACCTCACAGAGAGGCAAAGCCTGCAATACCTGTTTTGCAGATAAAAAGATCTTAAGTCTCCAGCAAGGCCAACCCAGCTGATTCTACATGCAGTAATATAAAGCATATTTTAAGCATAATTTAAATTACTTCTCTGGTATAGAAACAAGCACTAACTTTAGTTTGTCAAAGATTTCAGTAATATTTATACATACCAGAGTATGTATTGACACATAAAATTAAAAAATTAAATTGACACATAAATAATTAAAAAAGAAACCCAACCTAAGTTTGAGTTGTACTTGCAGCACAGCTGTAATTCCAATGAGACACATGTCTCTCAAACAAAAATCACTACAGTCAATGTCTACAGATTTAAAAGTATTTTAGATATTGCACTCTAAGAAAGTTTTGCAACATTCTAGGACTCTTGGCTAGAATGTAAGAGATAAAATCTTGCAAAGAAGAAATGGCGTGACTATATATTTACAGAATTGCTTCACCAAGAATATGTTAGATATAACTATAGGCAAATAATGTACTGCACTGTCCAACCCTAAACAAGTTGATTTTCTGGATGCAGAGATCTAACGGCACTTTATGCGTGTATGAAACGTAGAATCATAGAATATTCTGAGTTGGAAGGGACCCGCAAAAATCATTAAATGCAGCTCCTGGCCCTGCACAGAAAACCCGAGTCACACCCTGTGCCCGAGAGTGCTGTCCAAACGCTTCTTGAACTCTGTCACTCACTCAGCTCAGCTCTGTGACCACTTCCCTGGGGAGCTGTTCCGGTGCCCAAACACCCTCCGGGTGAAGAGCCTTTTCCTGATATCCAACCTAAACCTTCCCTGGCACAGCTTCAGGCCACTCCCTCGGGTCCTGTCACTGGGCACCACAGAGATCAGTGCCTGCCCCTCCTCTTCCCCTCAAGAGGAACTTGTTGACTCTGATGAGGTCTCCCCTCAGTCTCCTCCAGGCTGAACAGACCAAGTGACCTCAGCTACCCCCCACATGGCTTCTCCTCTAAGCCCTTCACCAAATGTAGAACAAAATGGGTTAAACTGGAATTAAAACAGTAATGAAAATTTTAAAATGGCTAAATGTAGGTGTAGCACAGGAACAAGTAATTTTCATATTTTTGTTTATTGAGCTCCCTATAGATTTATTGCACAAAACCATATAGCCAATGGAGACCATACACTTAATCAGAACCCTTGGTCTTGCTACTTTTGTTCTGACTGTGGACAAGGCTTTGATAAAACCACATACAATTTTAAATTTATCAGTGAAAGTAATTTTTGCATTCTAGTTAAATACTGTGCCCATAACAATTCATCAAAAAGGTGAACCAAGTATGTCTGTGTGGCTACAAAATAAAGCACTGTGTTCAGTTTCAGGACAGGGATTTTTTTAAAAAGCAATCTTCATTATCTAGGGAAGTCAAGGGAGGAAGGAAAGAATAAAAAAGTTTTCCTTTGCTGTTGTCAAAATGCTGGCTGAATATAGTAACGGAATTAAACAGCAATAACTCCCCTATACTCAGGAATGAGGAAAGTCCTGGACAATTGGAGCTAAACAAAACGTTAAAATGGTTATGAGCTAAGTCTCAGTTTTTAATAATGATTAGGTACTGTCAGTAGACAATGAAAAGGAATCAGCTGAGGTGGAAAGGAGCTGGATTTAGATTGCCTCATCGGTATGGAATCAGGAAGAATGTACAATGACATTTTAGTAGGAAATGATTTAATGGAGAAGAAAGGAAGGACTGGATGAACTAACTGAAGCATCAATACACACCTAAGGAAAGATTAGCAAAGAAAGGAAACACCAGTACTGAGAAAAACAGTATTTTTTTCCAGTAATTAACAAAATTCCAGGTCTGTCAAGAATGGACCTTTTTTATCCATATAAAAACTTTGAAGAGAGGCAAAACCAAAGACCTACCTTACTTAAAACGGGTGACCTATGGATAATTTGAAATAGGATGTGACGGTAATTTTTAAGTACTACATTTTAAAGCAGTATTTTGCAACCGATGTAATTGCATCATATTCAAACTACAGCATCAAACACTGCATTGCTATCACTGATAAAACCGAGCCAGATAAAATAGACCAGTAATTTCTTGCAAAACCGTCCCCAGGTAGAAAAGACTTTTGAATAGCGAACATAGTGCACTCTTCCTCACCAAGCGGAGAATACATTACAAACATCACAACCGAGAAATCATGAAAATGACCAGAGATTAGCCAGCTTCCAGAAACATACCATAAATTTAATACATCTATTCTAAGCCACCTCCTTGTAGGACAAATTCAGCGCACCACTAAACCGCGCAGAGTCTCAAAAACTGAAGTGTTTGACGCGCGCTGCGCGCCGTTTTGGGTCACAGGCCCCGGCCTGGCCGCATTCCCGCCGACTCTTCCCAGGACGTTCGGCACTCCCGAGTCGCGGGGCGAACCGAGCCTCGCCGCCACTTCCGACTGTCACCCGGAGCAGAACGGGAACTGCCCGGCCGAGCCCCAGGCCGCCAGCTCCGACACCGACCGACTGACGGACTCGAGGCCGCCCCGCCGCGGGAACCGACTGCCAGCCCCGGGCCCGTCCCGCTCCCCCCGGGCG
>VZTN01013250.1:1525-13996 GCA_013400515.1 Erpornis zantholeuca | reverse complement strand
CTATATATTTTATTTCACCAGAAAATTTGAAAGCTAGAACAATAAAAGCAATGTATATAGAAACAAAAGAAGCACTTTGGATGACAGAAGGCTGTGTCTTCAAACGGACTTGTTTTAACTAGGTAAGAGAATTGCACAAACTTCACACAAGTAAATCATTGGGCTCAAAATCCATATAAAGTGAGATACAAAATTCAAGTTTAACAAAGACCAAGGAAAGATCCTTGGACTGTTTTAGAATCAAAACAAAAATACAGCCATCTATAGACCTACTGCTTTGGAAGCCTTGTCTGATGGGATAGCAAATAGATCACAAAGAATCAAGGCACACTGCAGTCACATTCCAAAAATCTAACTAGAAGGCCTGGAGATTTTTCACTGAAATACATAAACAGAGGGACTGAGGGAAGGTTCAACTTAGAAAAGAGGGTCTAAGCAGCACTGTAATATAAGGGAAAACAACTTTCTCAAGATGGGGAGAAATTTTCTAAAGCTTAAAAACATGTATCCAATATTTATCTCTCTCTTCATGTACTTATATATGCAAGCATCATAACACTCAATATAATATTTACAGTGGTAATTCCACATCATTCCATGCTGACATCACACTGTTACATTCTGTGGGCTTGGAAAGGGAGAGTGAGATTTTCACCATTCCTGAAATTGTCTGTACAAAACATGGAGCCAGCCCAAAGGAGCAGATCCTGACTGGAAATTATATATTGCATGCATGAACACAAAAGCTATAAGCACATGGTGCAACCCATGTATAATTACGTGTTTTTTTCTCCCTGTAAAAATATCGCTAAATAGAGTGAGAAATGTCCAAGGGAAACTGCACCAATCAAATACACTCAGCTTGCTCCTGCTCCCCCTCCCAGTCCCCAAAAAATCAATTTACAGCTGTACCAAACCATTTGCCAGACTTGAGGATTCTGGTAAACAACTTTCTCCAGGGACTAATAACACTCACAAACTTACAGCATTCTTCATTCCAGTATGCATTGAAAACCACAAATATTTACATATGCAACAGCTGATTCAATCCTACTTTATAACACTGAAAGCATTTTGCAAAGAAAAAGAATTGAAGATTTTCAGAACCTAAAATAGCATGCTTAAGTATTTTGTTCTTTCCTTGGAGATTTTTCTATTGACTGCAATCAATCTTTTATGGGCTTGTGAACTTCAAAACTTTGTATAAAAGAAGTTGATCGAGTTAATGGGCCTTGCCAGCAGGTTGTTCTAAGCTTGGAATTGGTTCTTCCAACACCCAGAATTTTAGGAAGTTTCCTTAATTATTTCCTTGTGAATATGTATATAAAAATAGACACACACACATACATAAAATTATCAAATCATGCTAACAATGTCTCTTTAAGGACCAATTTTACCCTTAGAAGAGATGGCACTCTCTTCTCCGTTCACTTTATTTATAACTGTGCTTAATCACAAGGAAATTTTCAGCATATTTAGCATGCAGAGCAGAATATTTCTGGGAAGAGTAAAGACAGAAATCATAAAAATTACGTGAACTGATAAAGGTAGAAAGTTGGTGATTTGGGGAATATAATTTTCCCCTTTCATAGCAGGGGGGGCAGGCATTCTAAAACCCTGGTGAGGACAGAGTTCCTGCTCTGAATGAACACCCACTGGATGTGTCTGCAGCACCTACTGCAGCCACACAACTGCTGTGCTGCAAGAGGAGTCAATCAATAATGCAGGCACACAGCTTTTGATACTCAACACTACTGGCATTTCTATTGCCAAGTCAGGTAACAAAATCAGCCATGAAGCCACACTTCCAATACACTATCACCTACATAAAAAATCTGAAGTTACCTGGCTTTTAAGGGTACTATTAAGGTATTTTTCTAGAACTCAAGGATTTACAACATTCTGTCATTCCATTTAATGTGTTAGTAGACCCCAGCCATTTAATCCAACACCAGAAATCCAGCCTCAAAGCCAACATGCTTATCTGAAAACCAAAGCTACTTAGCTTGGGCATGGGGGGAGGAGGGAGGGTGGGGAGGAAGGGCACTGGGTTGAAGGTTTTTGGGGGGGGCAAATTTTTTTTTCTCTCTTAAGTCTGGGTATGTGCTCAAAGAGAGGATTTTGGTTGGCCCTTTCTCTTTAAAAAGTATCAGTTTCTACATGAGCTCTTTGTCAGAATACAATGCACCCACAGCACTTCCAGGACATCTGATTTCCAGTGCACCATAACGATTTACACCAAGGCCAGGGTGTAGGTTCATACTCATCCTCAGATCTAGCACAACAACAGTGAGACAGGCTGCAACTAATTAAATTCTAATCAGCTGCTTTCCTCATCCTTCACACCTGAATCTCAGATTCTTCTTCAGGTGCACTACCTGCCTGATTCTTTCAGAAGGTTTCAAGTAATATGGAATTCTACTAAAGCTGCTTCCATCCTCTGTAGCACTGCAGAATTTGAACACACACTAAAATTAAGCTACTGTCCATTCATAAATATAAGGCTGACTTTGATCCTGGTATCCTAAACAAAACCTGCCTCTACAAAAACGGTTTACATGATCAACGTAGAATCAATGGGTAACACGGGTGATAAATAAGAGAATGTTGCTCTGGTTTCAAGCTGAAAAAATGCTGCAAGATTTACAAATTTCTCCTTAAAAAAAAAAAAAGGTGAAAAAGCTTAGAATGCACTCTTCCTGACTACTTCAGTTTTTCACCTGTTCCCTGAACTTTTTGTTTCATAGGTATGCAGAAGGAATTTGTGAATTTGCCCAAGGTGTTCTTTAAGTTGTAAGGATTGATGAAAAGGGAAATTGAACACTGATCCACATTTAATGTTGAAAAACAGAGAAGAATCCCTTTTTATTGCAATGAAAATATGTTAACATTTCAAAATTATAGTCCTAAATTTCTAAACTGCCAAAAATCTCTCACTTTAAAACTATGAGAAAGTTTACAAATTCTCTTAAAATTACCAGTGCTGCATGTAATCATCTACTTAGTAATGTTTAAGTACTCTGATCACATTTTTCTCTCTCTCTCGCACATACAAAAATCACCAAACGTTATTATCCATAGATTTATTTGCTTTCCCAGTAGACTACCTGTAAATCCTATTTAATATGAGTTAAAATCTGTAGCCTTGACAGGTATGGTTTTCTCATATAGTGCTTGAAAGGCATGGTGCTCTCTGTGAAACGAAATGCATCAGTAACTAATACAGAGAAGGCCTTAGAGCAAAGCTTAACACCTTGCAGCAGTTCATACCAATAAAATGTAGCCCATACCTCTGTGATTGGTGAGGTCCCTGGATCCGGAAGGCAGAGGTGTGTAGTGCATCTCTGGAGAAGCAGGGGCAGCAGCACTGGAGGCCTGTGTGACAAAACAAACACTATCAGTGCTCTGAGTGGAGGTCAGTGAGCAGGCGAGGCGGATGCACCTGCAGGATGAGTGCTCTGGTGTGGCTACAGGTGCACGGACTCACCAGCCATGAAGGATTAATTTGTTTTTGTTAAGGCTGCTTGCAATTCCTCAGGGTTGCTGCACTCACAGGAGTTTACATAATGACATTATGTATCGTTGCTAAACGAATATTTTCATACAGCTGACAACTCAAAAAAAATGTACCATCTTTGTCAGGAAATCTTTAGGCAATGTTAAATTTTTCCTCTTGGTTAAACAGATTAATATTTACCTAAAGGAAGTTATGAGTGAGTCCGCATGTAAGAAAGGAGATAGAAATAGAAAGTTGGGATACGATACTGTACTTTTCAATTTCAAAGAAAAAAATCCCATAAGATTTTCCCATTCCATTGCCCTGTGAGCTAAATGATCTACTAATATTATAGCGCCTATTATGCAAAAAAGTGTACAAGAATATAGAATTGTTTACAATAAACACTTAAAACCCACACCAGAAGTCTAATAAAAGAAGTAAGTCCAAGAGGATTTGCTCAGAACTCTTAAAAGCAAAATGTTAAGGGAAAAGAGAAGAAACCCAAATCTTTCTCCATAATACGTCTCAAGATCTTATGGTTCCAATTTTAAAAGATTAGACTGAAGAGCTGTAGTTTCTAATAAACTAACCTTCATTCATCGGATGTTTCAGCTGAAGAAAAGATATATATATATATAAATATAAAGCTAAGAAAAGCCACATTTACCATCTTGCTTTTTAATTATAGAACAGCAGTGTTGCATTGTTAGGAGAAGATATGAAAATAAAAGATTGTGTTGGTGAATACGAATCACTGTCAGTTTTAAAATTCAGTGTAACTTAGGTTGGTGACACAATAGTGATATGTCCAGTTTCAGATGCAGAGTTTGCTCTGGAGTATTTACAATGTACCCATTTCAACAGACATAAAAAGATGATGTGTTTAAATAGAAGACACAAAGGACAGCTTTCACTGAAAGTTACACAATAATTTCTAGTAGAAAAAATAAGACAAATAAAGAGAAAAATACAAAAGCTAAATTATTTCTTGAATCTCATGTTAATTCACTAGAGGGAGTGTTGAGAAAATAATTGCTATCTTCTGTGCAGTTTGTTCCCTAATGATATATTGACTTCTAAGCTGCAAAAGTCAATCAAAGGAATACACCTCAATCTTACTTACTTTATAATTGAACATATCCTCAAAATTTATGAACCCCTAGCTCTCCAATGTCTGGTTAATATAAAAGTATAAAATAGGCCTACAATGTCTTGTGGAAGAAAAAGCATAAATGCTGATTCAAATCTTAATTGCCAGACCAAACCCAAGAACAATAATCAGAAATTCATAACAATGAAAATTAATCATGATAATAGTTTGTTAAAGGCTGTAACTTAGAAATCCTTCTTGGTGGACTCCTAAATGATACATAAAATGTTAAGAGGTGACTGAGTAGATTAGCATACTAGGCTTTGCTTTTGGACATCAGCCATCAATTTCTATGTCAGACCATAGTTGTAATCCCATTTTTGTCCCTAGGAAAAATTAAGCCACAACATGAAGATGCATCATTCACCAAAATAAACATCTTAATAGATCTTAAGAGAGGCAAGTTTGCCTAAGCAGCAAGGAAGCTACTTATTGGATATGAATAAAAATACAGAATATCCTGCCTCTGCTGACTCACAAGTGATAATAAACCCTTTTCAGGGATACATATTGCTACAGACATAACCCTCACCTTCAGCCAGAATGAATAATACCTTGATTTTGGTGAACTGCAAACCTGCAGCTCAATCTACTCCGGACTATGAATTATTGGAAATCTCTCTGATGACCAACACAAGCCAAGGGCACATAACAGAGGGAAAGATAGAAACCCCCTACAGCCACCTTTGGGATATTTGAAACTAATTCCAAGAACAGGCATCTGCTCACTACTACATGTTTTCTGTGGGTTGAGTGGTTCTGGGTAACAAAAGAAGAAAAAAACATCACTATTTAACATCAGACTTCATCCCTGTAAATCACTCAAAAAACCTGGAAGAGTAAGTGGTCTCATACTGTACACTCTAGATGTTATCTGCCTATTCAAGTGTACTTATTTGGGACTCTGATAATAGTGAAGGTTTCTCTTTGGTACTTTTAATCTCAATTTAGACTGTTGACAGCTTGATGATAGCTTTTCCTAAAATTACTGGAAGAGACTTTGCCGTTTCAGCAATATACCACTGACTGAGCAAAATTCAAGAGCTTCTAAAAAGGATATTGGAGTGAAGGGGCAATTTAGCTTTATTTCCAATTTTAGGAAAAGCAAGAACAGAAGGGTTTGTTTATTGGTGTTTTTCTGTTGTTTTATGTACAGTATATAATTCCCTGTCAAATACAGACAGTTTTCATTACCTTTGAGCTAAGCATTCAGTTAGAGCAACTTTAATTCTATGGAATATCATCCAGGGTTAGGATTGTTTTGTACAAACACTGGCTCAAGTTCCAAATCATGTTTCTGAGTAAGCCTGTGCACCGGCCAAAAGACAACTGCTTGTTTTCCGTACCACATACTGACATTTGGCCCTAAGCTATTTTCCAAAGAGATTTGTTTAGATTGCATTACTCTTAATATTCACAGGAATATTGTGACAGTGGCAGCATTGACATGTGACAGTTATGTCTTCAAGTATTGGTGACATATGCATCAGAAGTTCTTGTTGCTGTGGAAAGTAACTATACATACAAATAACTTTGAGGACAGCTGTTTAAAATGGTTGGTAGCTTCAATTTTATAGGGACAGGTCACCAAATAACTCAGCAAAGAAATGCTAACAGTATTATTACAGAAGGTTGTATTTTTGCAAACCTTGAAGTCATCCAAGTATTGCAATATATCATAGTATGTGGTTTAAGACTTACAAGACAAAGTTAGACTATTCACTGTCCCCATGCTATGCACATAACCAAACATGTGCTAAACTGAGGTACCTCTCTTCATATTAACATGTGTGTTTGTCCAAATTGTTCTATTTGATACTAAATGGACTGTAAAAAGAGTACCAGATTTGCAAAGCATGTTCATCAAAATTACAGCCATTGTAGAAGCTGAAGCAGGGAAAAAAAACCCACACCCAACAAAAAGAAATCCAATAAAACACCAAAAAATAATTTTGGTGACATCAGGTCTTTAAAGACATGTTTAAAGACATCAAGTCTTTAACTATTCCATCCTAGGGAACGGTCAGGTAAAACCAACTTTATTTTCAATGTATTTGCTTTTCTATCAACTTAGCCAGTGAAAAAAAGGGATGAAGCATGAAAGAAGGGATAGAGAAAGAGACTAGAAAGTATGCAAAAGCAGGCCTGGAGTGGAGCACTCCATATGGCAGAGTACAGCAGGCGTGGCTCTCCCCTCCCCAGGCGGGAGCTCAGCCACAGAGGTCAAACAGGCTGAGAGTTCTCACCCCCCTCAGCACACTGGGATGCTCTGGAGAACCAAGAGGTAGCACAGCATCCTTACCAGGGAAGGAGGCTGCTCTTGATGGAGTGGGATTTCCCAATTTCCTTGCTCCACAAGCCAAGCAGACTTAGCCAGGAGTTAACAGTTGTCTTTGCTAAACCTCCAGCATAAATTAGAGTCACTTTAATGAACGGGGAAAAAATAACCCATTTAGAAGAAAATTGTCAGCCACACACCACCAGCACCAACTAGCTCTCAAGAGTGGAGGAACCTAATTAGACTAAAAAAAAAAAAAGCTAATTTGTTTAATCCCTGAATTCCACTTTTCAAGGAATACAAAATGCAATACTTGGATGGCACTAGTAAGGGAATATCATGTGTAGTATCATGACATACTGTACATCTGCTGCATCAAAACAAATTTGTAGAGACCAATGATTCAAAAATAAAAATGCTGTGCTATTTTTGGCAACCACACAAATTCCTTCAAATATTTCAGCTGTTGAAGGAAGTAAAGGGGGAACTGTAACTCAGACAAGCCAATCATCTCTGAATAATGGTTTGAGAAAGTAAAATTTAAATGACTCTGCTATCCAAATTAAATCTCTCTACTAGACATTTCATTTTCATATTTCTAAATACAGGAGTAAACAAAAATCCCCTGACACTTTTAAATCTAATCAATAATACAAGTTTTTCAGCTATAATCAAGAGTATGACTTTGACCTTAGCAAATATTCATTCCAGATATTTTAGCAGCTTATTCTCAAATGTGATGCTAATAATACAGTAGCCAAATTATTGTAGTACTAGGACAAGAAGGAGAACAGTGATCTTATATTTTGGCTGGCCTTCCAGTTTCAATAACCTTTAACAAGAAAAGGAAAGAAAATTTTTCTCATTTAACAGAAGTAGTGGAGCTTAAGATTCAAAGCATTTCAGATTCAAAGCATCCCCTTGTTCTCTTCTAAGAGAGATTATCACTTCTCACTTGAATTTACTTTACCTTTTGGTTTCCACTTAATGTTAAATTGCAAGGTTGAAAGCAGGGATCAAAAATGCAAATGAACATCAGATAATTCTTATGCATTTAGGCTTAATTGAGTGTAATCGATATGTCTGGTGTGCAGCCAAATTCAACTATTGTGAAAAGTACCTAATGTATGGACATTATTTTTGGACTACTGAATGCCAGAAAATAATGAGCTGGCATCCAGCTTTGGTGAATCAGCCCTTGAATTTTCATCTAAGAGCAGTTTTGAATTATTACTGAAGATAAGGTGTAAATGTGCAAGGGAATTTTATCCATGTTTCTCCCATGAATCATAAATGAGGAAAAAAATTACAGCCTAAATTGCACTTAAAAGGAATAAAGTCTTTTCATGTCATACATGATTTATCAAAATGATCTCATTTTAAGAGTACTGTGGTGTATCTTGATTAATAACATTAGTAAGCATGATGAATGGCCTCTTTAATGGTAACACAGAATTTATTGGCAAAATCCCTACTTCTACCAAAAAGGGTGGGAAGTAAAACACAGCAGTTAGTAACTTGCAGGAACAGCTTAAGTAAACTCTCTGCTATGTATTTTGCATTTCAATATCCTTGAAAATCCTTAATTTGAGTTTATTCTCACGCTTGTTTGGAAACAAGTAACAGGTATTACCTAATGGGGCAGCTCTAAACCCTACAAAAGTCACTTTGCAGTTCTCTGCAAAACAAGCTGAACTCTGTATATACTGTAAGAGGATGCAGTGTATTAAGGTCTTTCAAGAACATTTGTCCCATCCCCTCATGACCTTTTCCAATATCCTCTTCATTTTGCCTTAATATCCTAAATGCTNGCTCCAGCCTGCCCTAACTAATTTCCTTTTGGGCTGACAGATCAGAGGCCTTCCTACTACTGTTCCTTTTAGACCTGTGAAGCCCTCCTCGTAATCCTGCTGCTTGTCCACAATTAATCTTTCCAGTTGCCACATTATTAACACTACCACCCACAGACAGAGGATGCCTGAGCACGGCTGGACACTCGCTCCCCACTGGAGCATCAAAGTTGTCAATCACACACTAGTCAGAAAGTTGCCTGCTGTCAACATCAGAGGATTTCATACTCTCCTACCCGCTGATCAAACATTTTTCTTCAGAAGATTAATTCCAAGTCCCCACCCATTTCCTCCCATATCCTCTCTCCCTTTTAGGTTTACTCAATGATCCATCCTCTGTATGGAAAAGGAAGCAGTGTATAGCAGAAATCCTTTCAAAACAAAAGTTCAGCAAAACTAAATTTAAATCCCAGCTGTTATCAACCTCTTCCCCCCACCCCGTGCAAGTTAAACACCTTAAAGAGCTTGGATTAGACCTAGTCACAAATGCCTTTCTTTGATCAAAGGCTCCAAGACTTTACACAAATATAATCACAAGGCAATGACTGCATCTAAGGAGCCTGAATTGATTTGTTCTACTGTAACATATAGCATACAAAAACACCCGTTAGGCTTTTGACTTCCAAGACCGCTCTTTTTCAACTTATATTGCTCAAAAGCCAAGAATTTTAGCATCTTATTATTATTTTTTCAAGGTCATTAGATAAAAAGTGAAGACTTCTTGCATAGTATTTGCCTTCTATCTTTTTAAAAAGTGCATTTCAGCTACTTATATGTAAAAGCAGAAGGATACAAGAGATTCTTCAGCTCAGGTGCAGTTTAATGGGTTGAAAGGAAGTAACTATTACCACCTCTCCCTAATCATATGCCACATTCTAATATATTCATTTTTTATAAGTTAAACCTTACTGCTCAAGTGGCTCAGTATCTTTCATTACATTAGTTAACAGAATCTGTCCCTAAAGGAGCACTTTAACATGCTAGCCACACAACAGTGAATGAAAGCAGTACCCATTAATATAATCCACCAAGCAATCTATTCACTGTAAAACATAATGTTAGGTTTTAAAATAAGAATAAATTAATTTTAAATTCACACTATAAAATAAATTCAAAGTTGCTCAATCATACTCATCCTTAAAATAGATTTCCTAATGCTTTTTCATCTCTTAGATTGGTACTAATGAAAATCAAGAACTCAACAAAAGACCCCCAGAAGTATAAAACAATAAAGAAAAACCTGCTGGCCTTGAATCCTGATCTGAATAAGTCCAAACAATTATTATACATTCTACCTTATATTTCTCTATCAACACCTTTACCCTCATATTCTGAGAACACACATGCTACCTTCTTTCCAGTTACAGTATACAGGATTCAGTGGGCTCACACAGTAGTAAAATACAGCACAAGGACAAAGCAAATCACACATAAGTCTGTCAAAACCCAAACCACAAAACTCTGTGACTGTTCTTGGGGTTGTCATAGACAGCTATTCTTTCAAGTGCCTTGTGAAGTGAACCACAAATGAATTTTGAGATGCTAGCAGACACTAACCTTTTTCTAAGTCCCCACCTCACCAACATCCAAACATGGCATTTATTGCATTTCACTCATTGCCCAACAGTTCTGAAGGAGTGAAAGAGTAATATGGATTTTTTAGAGATTACAGCTTCAACAGAAGGTGCCAAAGGCATAGGCAAGTCAGTGTGAAGGGAAGTACACTGACAATGTGTTAGACTCCAAGTTTCCTTCAGTCATTCCCTGCAATACTTTTCAACCAATTACATCACAACTACAAAACATAGCAGTAGTGGAGTAATTGCCAAGATTCCTGCTATGCTATGGCATAGCTACAGTGTATAAGCTGCATATGAACACTGATGCAGAACTCAAATACACGTTACACACGATACCATACCTCACTACTATGCATAGCCCTGGATTTTGAAATAAGGTGACTCAGAACTTCACCTCCTTTTGCCAATCTGATACCCGTAGATTCTTCAAAAGCAAAGAAAAAATCATCGAGCTAAGTTGCTTCCTTTAGATAGGAACTTCCAAGGCTGTTCCATAAATTAAATCAGTAATGTAATATCATCACTTGCAAGCACACTCAATGATAATCAGAGGAATGCAGAACTGTGTATACATTTCACTGGCCAGGCATAATTATTTGCAATGCTAGAGGGCTTTCTTTGCTTTGCTTTTCATCCTGATACCTTCTGCTTGCCTTAGTCTTTTAGGAAGCATGGAAAATGTTGAAAAAATATGAAAGCTAGATCCTAAAAAGTATAAGGTGACAGTACTTTAATGACTGTTGCTAAGTTGTGCTGATCTCCTTGCTTAATAGGCACAGGAGTTAAGAAACTGGAAGGTTAAAAATGCTTTCAAGGCATCTTCATTCTGTCATGTGGGAATAAAACTGAATTGCAGTTCAAACCTCCTGTCACTCTATCCAGTCAGCAGAAGGGGGTGCTGCAGTGTAACCTATTTAAAATGCAAATAGAGTAACTTTTGTAACAGCAGATTAAAACTAGCATTTTATTCACTTGGCATACCCACAGCATACTGAATGCTGGAATCAGACTTGTCACTGCACACCGCAGGTTATTAATAGAGCTCAGAATGGTGTTGCTAAATGTGCAAGTTAAAAGCAAATAAACAAAAATGGATTTATCTGTGGTACTTGTTCTCCAGGAGAATTCAGCAAGGCCTGCCTCACACCACACACTTGTTTATCCAAGATCACTGGGGCTCCATTTGGGTTGTTTTTTTCCTTTTTCTTTAAATTATTTGATTGACAGCCACCTACCAGGGATTCTGAGATATGTGATCTATAACATTAATATTATAGAGAAAACCATGGGGGTTTTTTTAACCTGGACAAATATGTACATACACAGGAAAGACTCTATGGTGCACAACTGCTACTCTCTAATAGGCCTTTCTGGACTCTCGTGAACTACCAACACATGAAAAAACACAAAGTTAAAGGGTTCAGCAGAACCAAATCAACACATTGTGCTATGGCTTTACACTTCATCTTCCTACAATGTCAGGTGTCAGGGCAGGCAAATGGGTTTCCCCTCTATATTCAAGCCAATTCCTTCCTTCTTCATCTCGATCTCTCAGAGATTCATCAAAAATGCGATTTAATTACATCTCCTCCCCTCCTCCCCCTCCCAAAAGGAGTGTAAACATGACTCCTTTTTATCTCCTGATACATCTGGACAAGTAGACAATGTGCTAAAACAAAATAAATCTGCCCTGACAGTCACATCAAAGGGTTCAGCTAGGGGCTTGCAGCTACTTAAGGCACAGGAATGTTGTTGCTAAGCATCGCTCTACAACCTATCAGTCCCTTAAAGAAGAGCTTTTTTCTTTCAGAGGGAGATGAGGAAAGCTGGAGAGTGGGAACCAGACTGCAAAGGGAGATTGGGGATTTTGGAGGATTTTAAAGCTTAAAGTGAATTGTGTGAAGAAAAGGGGGTTTGTTTTGTTTTGTTTTGCCTCTTGACATACAGTCCACATTTGGGGGGGGAAGGAAAGTAGGGAAGGAAGAAGGGGTTAAAGCTTGTTGATGAAACATCTTGTGAATTATCCCTTTGGATAAAACCAGGAGAAGTCTTTGATATCCTTTTTCAAATCCCTGTACTTACTGTAGATTTGAAATAGAAAGATTGTGACCAAA